>CAIGRH010285093.1:0-13595 GCA_903798295.1 Fraxinus nigra
AATAGTAATTTTTTTTGGAGAATGTATGATTAAAAAATAAGGAAAGTTTTTGATTTATGTGTAATATTATTTTATTGAAGAACGTGATTGAAAATTTAAAAAGAAAAAGAAAAAGAAAAATAAAAAACTGTATTAAATTAAAATGGAGTCCAAATAAGGGTTAAAAAGTCACTTGAAACATAATTTTAATGATTGACTTTTTAAAGTAAAGAGTATTTTATATTTAGCCCCTATTTGTTGCACATTAAAATGGAAAGAATACATTTTTTTTAGTGATGTGATTGTGAATATGTAGTTAAAAAAAAAAAGGAAAAATTATTGATGTGATGAAAAATATTATTTTACTGAAAAATGTGTAGTTAAAAATGAATAAAAAAATGAGAATGAAAATTATAACGTGGCTCAAACATAGAATTAAAAAGACTCTCATAAATGCTCTTGAAGTAAAAAAAAATAACAACACCCCATGAATTTGATCACATTCGAGAAAAACTAATTTCACTGCAGTTTGATTGCAAAAAATTGAAACCGAATTCCAACGTTGCAAATTCCATGAATTTGGTGAATTTTTATTTTCGAACTAACGTCAACTTGAAATTCCTTTCTGCTCCCTCTATATAAGCAATAAGCTCAAAATGCAGGTTCAATTTCCCCCCTCCTCGGACTAAAAGGATCCAGAATACAGAGAAATTATTACAAAATATAGAGGGGTTTAATCTAGCTATATGATTATATTTTCATTGTTTTAAGGTTAATTCGTTCACGTAAAATAGAAATGGATGCGAGGATTCCGAGGCGGCGGCNGAACTAACGTCAACTTGAAATTCCTTTCTGCTCCCTCTATATAAGCAATAAGCTCAAAATGCAGGTTCAATTTCCCCCCTCCTCGGACTAAAAGGATCCAGAATACAGAGAAATTATTACAAAATATAGAGGGGTTTAATCTAGCTATATGATTATATTTTCATTGTTTTAAGGTTAATTCGTTCACGTAAAATAGAAATGGATGCGAGGATTCCGAGGCGGCGGCGGCGGCGGTGGGGAAGAGCCACCACGGGTGGTGGAGGAGCTACAGGAGCAAGGAGAGGAAGAAGAGGATGAAAATGAGATTTTGATAGCCAAGGCGCAGGCGTTAATTGAAAAGATCACTTCGAACCCGGAGAACCCTAACCCCAATGCCGTCCATGCTTTCTCCACTATTCTTGAGGCTCAGGAATCCAGGTACAAATTAGGTCTCTCGCAGTACAACATCTAATGAAGAATCCTGGATGGTGTTCCTGTTATGAATTATTATTGTTATTTTATTAGTTCAACATTTTTTTTAATCGGGTTGGTTTCGTTGGGGTATTAGGGTGGGGGGAGGGGGTGCTACTAGTTAAGATTCTATGTGGGCCGCTAAACTTAAAAATTCTGTATAGTTGTTTTTAATGGGAGTCATAATCACTGGTGAAATCTACTTCTCTTAAGCTTTAGGAGATGAGGTGGTTATAGAAGCTTGATTGATATGATTCTTCTTGTAATTATATTTTGATGTCACTCTTGCAAAATTATTTTGTTATGTATACGTAACACAGTTTCTTTTGGAATGGTAGGTATATGGAAGAGACCGGTCACTTCTCAACTAACAATGGCAGGTCTTCTCATAATGTTGGGCGACTGGGGAACCTTACCCGGGTAATTAATATTTACTTGATCTATTCGACTATATCTTTAGCTCTGGAATATTAGAATGTTGATATTAATATCGCTCTTTTACAGGATAATGATGAATTATTTGATTTGATATCTTCGGAATTTCTATCTGAAACTACATATTCAGTGCCAGTACAGGCAGCTGCCATGGGGCTTCTTTTTGACTGTTCACTCTCTTCGAAGGTATAGCAATTATTGTTGTTTTTTTTTTTTTGGGTTATTTGTTTATTTCTCATCATGTTGAATCTCAACTTTTTAAATATATGTAATTGGATCAGCATCCTCATGTATTTGAAGAAGATGTTTTAGATAATATAAAAGGATGGGTGATGGGCGGGACACCCGGGATATCTGTTGATGATCAAAATTGGAAGCATGAATCAAGGAAGAGGAAGACCTTGGATTTTAAAATTTTATTGGCGTACTCTACTGGTCTTCTTGCAGTATGTTTGGCTAGGTACTCCCTCAAGAGCTTTATTAAGTGATTTATTTTTGTGGAGGTTTTCTCTTGCTTCTTGTAACCTTTTCTTTTTGGGTATTGGTGATTCTAGTGGTGGTCAAATAGTGGAAGATGTGTTAACATCTGGATTGTCAGCCAAGCTTACGTGATATCTTCGTATACGCATTTTGGGTGAGACAAGCACAGGTCAAAAGGATGCAAATTCATTGATCGAGCACAGAAGTGTGGCAACTGTGATTTGTGCTAAATCAAGAGAGGAAGTTAGGGGTAGGTCGCGGCAAGTTCCAGACAGTTCTCCCGTGGATGTCCTTAAGAGTACAGGATGATGGACCGTTAGATGGTCCTGACTGGGATCACGCCAGGAGCAGAGCGCAAGCAGCTGGAGATGAGCGATGGGTTGATGAAGAACCACCCGATAGAATAATGGCTGTTGAGGTTGATGACTATGAAGCGGAAGCAGATGGTGAGGAAAAATGGCATATCAGAGATTTATGTGAAGCTAAAAACAAAACATGGTGCCAAATACCACAGGGAAGAAGATTTTGATGACCCGAGAGATGACTCTTCCAGAAGCAGGTTAAATCGTGGATTGACCAGATCAAGAGGAAGGGGCAGGGTCAATGAAGGATTATTAGATAATGAACAATTGGCCTCTCCAGTTTCTGGCAGTAGATCAGGACAAGGCCGAAGTGGGAAGGACCGGAGCCTGACAAGAAGCCAGGATTTGAGAAGGACTTCAGATGCCAAGGGCTTAGGAAGGAACAATGCTGATGCTTTTGTCCTGGAAAGAGAGATGATGATGATTGCTTCAAAGATTGCAAAGTTGGCTCCAAGGACATTGCTGATGTGGTCAAGAAAGCTGTCAGAGCTGCTGAAGCTGAAGCCAGAGCAGACAATGCTCCAGCAGAAGCCATAAAAGCAGCTGGTGATGCTGCTGCCGAAGTGGTTAAGAGTTCTGCTTTAGAGGTATGCACATTTTTCTCTCTTGCTTTTTTAAGGTTATATTCTCTTCTACTATCTAAGTATACGCATCTTATGTGAATTTAGGAGTTTAAGAAAACAAACAGTGATGAAGCTGTGATGATGGCAGCTTCAAGAGTGGCATTAACGGTTATAGATGCTGCTAATGCAGTTGCAGTATCAAGGTTGATATTTGTTTTATATTCAAGACATCCCTTTCATATATTGGCATTGTCTAATATGGCATGCATTCTTTTATTTCTATATGATTGTTTATTAATTCAATCTAGATCCTCACATGACTTGGTATAGGGGCTCAAGTAGCATGGATGATAATTCAGGGAATTCAAAACCAACTGAACCAGAACCTATTGAAGATATTGGTGAATTCTTCATTCTTGATAGGGAATCCCTAGGAAAGCTGAAGGAAAAACTTTGTATACAGTGCCTTGTTATTTTAGGGGAGTATATTGAAGTTCTTGGTCCTGCATTGCACGAAAAGGGGGTGGATGTCTGTCTTGCACTATTGCAGTGAAGTTTTAAGCATAAAGATGCTTCTAACCGTGCACTACTTTTGTCTGATTTTCTTCAAATTAATCTGTGCATTGGCTGCTCATTGGAATTTTGCTGCGTTGTTTGTGGATCGTGGTGGCATGCAAAAGTTGCTTTCTGTCCCTAGAGTCGCACAAACATTTTTATGGTCTGTCTTCCTGCTTATTTACAATTGGTTCAATTCAGGTAATGTTGTTTACCCTGTATGTCCTAACAATTGTTTCTGAGAGTGCATCTACATTTGCTTTGATTTTGTTCCTTACTTCTTTGTATGCTCCTAGGGGTATTCTATATATTTTTATAGAATCCGTGGAATCTTTATTGTTCTAGTAAGTTTTACCATCAAGCCGATTTTGACTTAAAGCATAATTTTACAGGGGATAATGGACCGTGTATGTGCCCTTCCTTCAAATGTTGTCCACAAGATTGTGGAGTTGGCTCTTCAACTTCTAGAGTGTCCTCAGGATCACGCTAGGAAAAATGCTGCATTATTTTTTGCTGCTGCTTTTGTCTTCAGAGCAGTCATTGATGCATTTGATGCACAGGATGGTTTGCGGAAACTCCTTGATCTTTTGCGCATTGCTGCCTCAGTGAGATCTGGAGTGCCTTCTGGGACATTAAATAACTCAGGATCACTTCGAAATGACCGATATCCTGCAGAGTTATTGACTTCTTCTGAGAAGCAGATAGCTTACCATACTTGTGTTGCACTGCGACAATACTTCAGAGGACACCTTCTTTTGCTTGTGGATTCAATTCGACCCAATAAAATCATCCGCAGTTCAACCCGTAATATTTCAAGTTCTCGGGCAGCCTACAAGCCACTCGACATAAGTAATGAGGCTATGGATGCAGTATTTCATCAAGTACAGAGGGATTGGAAACTTGGTCCTGCATTTGTGAGGGTTCTTAAGTTGTAATGCTCACGTACCATGTTGGAGCTATGTCAGGTATGGTGTAGCATTTTAAATTCTATATATTTTTTTATGTATTTCGATCTAGTACTGTAATAACTTTTAATTTGCTCCACAGGCGCCACCCGTTGAACGCTATTTGCATGATTTGCTTCAATATGCACTGGGTGTAGTGCGTATCGTCACTTTAATACCTTATAGCCGCAAATGTATTGCTAATGCCACATTAAGCAATGATCGTGTTGGTATAGCTGTAATTTTGGATGCAGCAAATGGTGCTGGTTATGTTGAACCTGAGGTAACCTGTGCAGACTTAATTTGGGCTTATCCTTTATTTATCATTTTCACTAATTTCACTAAATTCTTTAACATCAAAATGACCCAGATTGTTGAACCAGCGCTGCATGTTTTGATAAATCTTGTTTGCCCCTCACCATCTATCAGCAACAAACCAAGTATCTTCACTCAAGGACCGCAAAATTCTTCAACTTGGGAGTGCAAATGGTCCCGCTATGGAGCAGAATAATCCGGAGCGAGCAGTTAATGTTCCAGGCAAGAATGATCCTAGAGGGCGAACTGCGAAATGAAGTACCTGCTTTGACGGATCGAGGTGGTTCCTCAATAGTTTCCTCATCTTCTGTTGGTAATACTTCACAATCACCTGCTTCTGCAGTAGCTTCTGGATTAGTGGGAGATCGTAGAATATCCTTGGGTGGTGGAGCTGGTTGTGCTGGCCCTGCTGCACAGCTAGAACAAGGATATCATCAAGCGAGAGAAGCTGTTCGTGCAAATAACGGCATCAAGGTTCTTCTTCATCTCCTCCAACCCCGGATGGTTACATCTCCTGCTGCTCTTGACTGTCTTCGTGCTCTCACATGTCGTGTTCTTCTTGGTTTAGCCAGAGACGAGTCAATTGCACACATATTAACGAAGCTTCAGGTAAGTACCAAATCGGAAAAACAATTTGTTTATTACATTAACTGTAGTACTTATTGTTCTATTAGAGACTAATGAAGCGTGTGAAAATGTTATTCATTTTGTTTGTTCAACTTTCTCTTTCAGGTGGGGAAAAAGCTATCAGAACTTATTCGAGATTCTGGCAGCCAGACCGCTGGCAATGAGCAGAACAGATGGCAGGCAGAGCTTGTGCAAGTGACTATTGAGCTAATTGGGGTGAGGTCAATTAAGATGATATTTGAACGTGTGATTGGGTGACTTGCTTTGAACATCTTTGCCCCGTCCGTGTTATCTTATTTCAAGAAATAATCGCTTGCGCTATACTCATTTATATTTTTTTGAACATCTGTTCACGCATAAATATTTTCCTGCTGAAATTCAACAAGTTTAAGATTCATAATTGATGCTAGTTCATCATGCTTTGCAATATTCAAGATTGCAGATAGTTTCTTTTTTATTCATCTCATGCTAAAAAAAGGGATGGTAAGAACAGTCTGTTGGAAGTCATAGGAAAAACAGTCTTAAGTCTGGATTAGAATCTCAAGAGTTCGCCACCACATTCTCTTTACTGACTATTTAGTCGTCACTTACATAACTTGATCTCAGGAGCTTTAGGTGGAGTTTGAGTTTTCTCTGCTGATAATATGATTGTGAGTTTCATCAGTTTGTTTACTCAGCTGCTAATGGTCTCCTTTTGGCTTGTGTGGATGGTCATATCAATTATAAGTAGTTACTTTTCTACTCTCTTAATAAGGTGAATGAGATAACAACTGAGTTTTCCAAGAAAAATTAACTCCACACTGGCATATCCTTTTGTGCCATAAGATAGGTTACACTTTCTTTGCTTCATAGGTTGGAAAGGAAAATTTTGCATGTCAAGAAAAAATATGAGTATTAAAAGAAAAGAAGAGTAAAGGACATGAATTTCAGTGTGACAAAACTTTAAAGAATGCAGAACAGAATTTCATAGCAATTGCACAAAAAGTGCAACTGCCTCTTCTCACATAGGTAATAAATATATACTTCCTCATCCGATAGCTGCATTTGCAATTAGGAAGTTGGAATGCATTGTGGTTATCTGAATACACTGCCACATGCTCTGATTTGTAAATCCATATGCAACAGATGTGCAGGCATTTAGTTAAGTGATATATATAGTGCTTGCCTACACAACAGTTTTTTTTTTTAGGGAATTTTTGGATTGGGTTTCTAGTTGATGCGATAAGCTGATAAACTGTTTATTTGGAACTCTATACATGTGTATGATAGCATTCTCTTGTCCAATATTTGTGCGTCTTATGATTGTATAATTGTATTCATGTCGTAACTTTTAAGGATATTGTAGGTTGTGACTAATTCTGGACGTGCAAGTACTTTAGCAGCTAGTGATGCTACTACCCCGACTTCTATTGAAAGAGCTGCTATAGCCGCAGCTACTCCTATCGCATATGATTCAAGGTATTTGGTGATTGCATGCTCGTGAGTATATTATTTGAGTTCAAGCCTAAATCATTTATTCCCTCCCCATCCTTTTAAATATTTGCTTTCAATGATATTCTCTTTCATCCAAATGTCAGGGAACTTCTTCTTCTTATCCATGAGCACCTACGCACATCAGGTTTGGCAGAAAGTGCAGCTAAACTTCTGAAAGAGGCTCAGTTGACACCTTTGCCATCTTTGGCAACATTGGGAGCACATCAAGCTTCTGTACAGGAAGCTTCATCAATACAAATTCAATGGCCATCTGGATGAGCTCCTCGTGGATTCCTGTCAGATAAACCGAACATTTCTTCTCATGAGGAGGATTCCAGCTCGAGATGTCACTCAGCTGCCTCCTCATTGAAGAAGAAACCACTGATATTTTCAACTTTGCGCGAATTCTCAAAATCTAACTGGAGGAGTTGCCCGTACCATCAAACAGTAAGTTTAATACCTCATCAAGAAGATCTGCTGGACATGGTGACACAGCAGAAACTTCTTCAGTATCTGCTGTGAAATCTGGTGGGGATGTGGATGCTCAAATTAGAACTCCAATTGTGCTGCCAATGAAACATAAATTGACTGAGTTGAAGGAAACTGGGTTTGCATCACAAGGGAAACGACTTAACACTTGTGAGCACACACTTAGATCTCCTGTTTTTCCAACACCTAATACTGTCCATAGAAATGGTGTTAATTAGATGCAAATGCATTCTGCACACCAAGTTCTATGCTGAAGGATCATCATGGCCGATTGCTAACACGTACATTGCTGGCTGATGCGGATGAAAACCAGTACGCCAGTATCGGATGGGTCAAGCATCTTACTCTCATCATGGACTTCTGAAGGATCCACACCCTTCTGGCTCAGAGCGGCTGACCTTGGATTCTCTTCTTGTTCAGTATCTGAAACACCAGCATCGTCAATGCCCAGCTCCAATCACAACTTTACCTCCACTTTCTCTCTTTCATCCACATGTTTGTCCAGAATCAAGACGAAGCCATGATGTTCCTTCAAATGTGACTGCCCAGCTCCACACGGGACTTTAGAAGTATGTATGGTGGAATCCATGGGAGTTGCAAGGATCGTCAATTTGTATATAGTAGATTCAGACCATGGCGAACCTGCCGAGATGATGTGGGTGACCTTTTAACTTGTATAACTTTCCTTGGAGATTCTTCTCAGATTGCTGTTGGCAACCACTTGGGGGAACTGAAAGTTTTTGACTCGAACAGCAACAGTGTGGTGGAGAGTTGCGATAGTCATCGGTCTCCTTTGACACTTCTGCAGTCACATTTTTCTGGCGAAAATCAGCTGGTTCTCTCTTCAAGTGCAAATGATGTGCTTTTATGGGACGCGTCTTCCATTTCAGCTGGTCCCAGGCATTCATTTGAGGGATGTAAACCAGCAAGGTTCAGTCATTCAGGTAGCTTATTTGCAGCATTATCGTCCGACTCATCCCAGTATGAGATTCTGTTGTATGATGTCCAGACCTTTCAATTGGATGTGAAGCTTACAGATACATATAGCGGTCCTTACGGTCGTGGGCATCCATATTCCCTTGTTCATTTCAGCCCATAAGACTCTATGCTACTTTGGAATGGGGTCTTATGGGATCATCGCACTTTGAGCCCAATTCGTCGCTTTGATCAATTTACAGACTATGGAGGTGCTGGATTTCATCCTGCTGGAAATGAGGTACGGATGATATATCATATCTAATTGTTGACTCACCAGAAAGTGCTCCCTGGTTCTTATTCTGTACTCGCATTTTCCTCTGTTTTAGAACTTGTTTGATTTTTATTTTTTGAGAAATGATTTAGTGAAAAGTGATATTTTTGGGGGTGTGGTTAAGAAAGTATGAGAAAGTTACGGGTTCACATGCAAAATTATTTTATTGGGAGGATGTATGATTGAAAATGAGTTTTGAGAAATTGATTTTGAAAAAATAAAAATAAAAATTAAAAAAGATATTGGCCCTCTTAACATTACTAGTCAGAGTGAGCGTGTATTGTACGTTATTCTAAAATATTTTATAAATGTTGTGAAAGTAATATTTGACTATTCATTTACCCTTTTAATTTAAGGGCGTGTCTGGTCCGGATTATAAGCAAAATAATGACCGTTGTTAAGCAAAATAATGATTGTTGCTAACCCATTAACTGATCGTATTAAATGCTGCTAGACTACCTTTTTTAGTAGCAGCAGAAGGAGTCAGAACTGGAAATTCCATTGTTGCCCTTTTACTTATTTTTAGTACATTACCAGCCCACTTTCACTTGAGGGCAATTTCGGTACCCAGCCGTATTTGCTGCCAAAATTTATCACGTGGGCCTGATTGATTTGAGATGAAAATCGATTTTTCTTTGCTAAAATCGCTCCCAGACAGGTTGTAAATACTATAAGATAAATGCAAGTAATTGAAAATTAGTGTTAAATATTATACAAGCACGTAAATGGTGAAATGCATAAATGAAGATGACTGACAAATATGATACACGAATTAACGTGAACATATACGTGATAATGAATATTGAATAATTTATATTAAATAGATGTAATTTAATTTTCAATTAAGTAAAATTAGATGCTAATAACATGCATTGACATGAATAATAAACTGTATCCTTGAATTTAAAGTTCTAATTAATATTAATTAAATGAATGTGAATGTTGATGTTAATTAATTGAGAATCAATTATAGTATTTATTACATTTTGTAAGTTAAATACATATTGAAAAATGAAAAATAAGTTATTATTGAAATAATTGAATTACAGTAAGGCTATAATCGTTCAAAAAATTATTATCGCTTGATTGATATTTAATATATTATAGATTATAGATTAGCTAATAAATTGTGAGAGTTTCTAAATCCAAGAAATTATATGAGATTCCTTATGAACTTTTGGGAACATGCCAAATCAATGTTTCAATATGTTATTAAAATAAAATATTGTAAATTACGGCTAGTGTTCTCAATCTTTGACTCCATTTATACCTATATCCCCAACCTTTAGTCCTTAACAACTACGACCTCAATGTCACAAAATTAGTAGTTGTTGACATCTTGAATGGATTCCTTCCAAAATCAATGTAGTGTAAAAAGGCAAAACTACCCCTCGATTTAAATAAATAAAAATAACAAAAAATGACTAACACTTCTATCAATTTTCGCTTTTACGTGTTAGATTTTGATAGAAGTTTTTGAAATGCGTGGTTGAAAAGTTGTAAGACCCATAAAAGATGTAGTTAATATTGATTGTTTGACTGTCTTGAACTAAAATCAGATTTTAATCCAGACCAATCAGAGGCTAAGTAATTATTCACCACCACCCCAACCTAAACTCGAGCTAGCCTTATTCTCTCAAATGGTGTTGTGAATTGTACAAAAAATGTCAATCACCTTAAAATACTTACAAGACAAGGATAAATGTGGATGGTGGAGGATATCTAGCACACCGTTCACATGTGCTAGACATCCTCCATTTAATTTTTAATTATTAATCTTCACTAGAGGATGCGCCATTTAAACTTTTATAATTTGTATATGTTCACAACCTGTTTACATCATCTTTCGTACATGTGATCCACAATTAATTCATTTCATAATTTTACTCGAGATGTTCTTCTCTCCATTCTCATTTTACTTGCCACGTGTATAACATTTCACATTGTTGTATTGAAGATAATCTCAAGAGCAATACCTTCATTGTTCTATCTAATATATTTTTTATCAAATTTCCATAGAGTAGACACTCCATGAAGCTTATAAAGGGTTGAAAAGAAAAGAAGTCCTTTCATATTTCGACATTTTTCGGTGGAATACACGTTTATGGCATAATTTAATAATGATTTAGATATGTTCAAAAGAATTTTCCATGAAACAAAAGAAATTTAGTTGCTTCATGATCCCACTTAATAGACGTGGCATGAACATTTGGATGTCGACTTGAGTGAAGAATAATGTTTCAGTTCGATCACTTGAATGACTATGACATGATAGATTCATACCAATATAGGAAGATGAATTATTGAACTAGATAATTCACAATATCAGCATAAGACATTCACCATTTTTAACCTTGACGTGATCGGATCACACTTATATCTTTTACTTGAAAAAATCACACATAAATTTACAAGAAGTAAGAAATGATTGTTATATTCATCCCCATTGGGGTAATAAACACAGTTCAGGTGGCGTTAATGTGATATTAAATGATAGGTATTTAACCTATTATTTAGAGTCACATAAATTGTGTTTATAATCCCACTGAGAATGAATAACATTACTCATCTACAATTGTATTTCATTTATATCCAGAAACGAATTTAGAATCGGACTGCAAGTCGATGCTTAAAAAGCTCCTTGTATGAAGCTTTTTATTTGGATATATGCTATATAAATCGAGATTATCTACGAACCCGTTCAACATGACTTTTGATTCTTATAAAGAATTTCATCTACCTTATGACAATTTTCATAAAAAAAAATTCGAGCAAGATAAAACACTTTCAGAAAATTATTTAAACGTTTTAAAACTTCTTAATTTTAGAAACAATTTTAACTTTTCAAAAATCTGATCAAACGGGTCAAATGTCCCAATCAAATAATGAGAGATTAAAGGATAAGAACATAGCCAAATGTATAGTTTTTTAAATGTTTTCAAAACAACTTCTTAATTTAAAAAAAAAAAAAAAATCAACTTTTCGAAAATCTTATCGAACGGGTCAAATGTCCCAATCAAATAATGAGATAAAAGGATAAGAACATTGCCAGATGTGCAATCACGAAACTACATTTTCGGATTTTACCAAAATCCAAATAGGATAGAGACTTTTTTTCCTGTAGAATCGTGTCTCCAACTCAAAACTTTTGCCACTTCACAAATTTGAAGCACCCCAGTCATTCACCAGTGCATTTCGCTTGAAACCAAGTGTTGGTTTTGTCGGGTGCGTGCGCATAGGACGGTTTTGCTGTTGATGAATAGTTTGGCCTGAATTCACAATGGATCGCGTCGTATTGGGATGGCTCCTAGGCTAATTGCTGGTCCGAGCCTTTATATTAAGTTTATAGTTATTACATTAGAAAATAAATTTGAAAATTTAATAAAAAAAATCGTCTTTGAATGCCCAGTTGACCTCAACACGTGTTCATTCTCGCATTTTTTGTATGGTTAACGTGATAAAAATACAAGTCATGCTAGACAATTCGTACTCGACTATTGCAAAGACGAGCTGGTCACCAGAGTATGGCTTAACACGAGCTCACTCGAGTTTAGCTCACAGTAAACTAACTCTATCTTTCTTTTCTTTTCGTTTTCCTTTTGTGTTTCCGTTCAATAAGGGATGGAAATTTTTTTGGACGGAATTTTTCAATGATCACTATACTTTCAACATTATTCTTAATTTATCATTGAATTGAAAAAAAAAAAAAGAAGTTATTTTTCAGCATAGTCTCTCGTAGTAAAACCCACCCAATTATCATATGCCTACTCCCCTGACAAGTAGGAGGTTTGGCATTATACCATACCTTGATAAAGTGATATGATAAATTAATATACAAAATATATTATGATAAGGGAACGTGTCATGTTACCTACGGATGATACAAAATATAGCAAATTACTTGTGAGGATTCTCATTAATCGAAATAATAATAATAATAATAATGTTAGAAGAATATGTGATTTAAAAAATAGGAAAAAAATTTCGATATACATGTGAAATACTTTATTTTGTGAATGTGGTACTAAAAATGATTTTATAATAAATTATAAAATAAAATAATGCGAGTCAAACAGACATTAAATACCTCCCAAATTTATTTTGGTACCATATTTTCTACTTCAGCAAAAGGTAAATATATTTTTTTTTAAAATTATACCCTTTTATATTGTTTTGAAAATTTTATTTTATTATATTTAAATTATATATTTGTCTTTCTTATTATTTTTTTATGATACATTTTTTTTTTCATTCTTTTGATTTAGAAGAGATCTCTTTAGTTAAAAAAAAAATGCCTTTATTAATAAAATTTAATAATTATAAAAAAATGATTTTTAAGAAAATATAATTGACAATAATTATCAAATCGACATAAATAAATGTTTTAGAGCAGTTTAGTAACGGTAATTGAAAATTCCTCAAATATTTTTATTGCAAATTTTATAAGAAAACAAATATATTCATATATAGAGCACGAAGAAAGGTGGCAAAAAGGAAAATTTAAGAGAATAGTAGAGGTTTTGAAAATTTTGGAAAAGAATAAAGTATCTATGGTATTGTCATAATTTCAAGGATTTTATAATTTACTCTACGAAATATAACTCTCTTCTGGTGCTATGTGGGTTGGACTAGATTTAGAAGGGACCAGGTTGGGCTTCAGCCTAGTCAGGTTTTTAAGTATCGACATTTCAAAATTAGTGGTAATTACATAAAATTAGATATTAAATTAGACATTTTTAAAAATCAGGTTTTAATTTCACAATTAATATTAATAATAATATTTTAAATTAAATTAATCTATATACCCACCCCACTACCCACCCCCACCAACTTTATTTTATATATAATA
>CAIGRH010285111.1:0-18682 GCA_903798295.1 Fraxinus nigra
CAAGTTTTTGGCGCCGCTGCCAGGGATTGAATATTAATTTGATTTTTGTTATTTAGACACTAATTCGAACTTTTCTTTTCTTGTATTATTTTATTTTACTTTTTTTTTTTTGCTAACCTCGTACTAATAATCTATCTCATGTTTGCACTCTCTCCTGATACCTTCTCAGATAATTGCATGATTCTGACCTAGTAAGGTAATGAAACTTTTGCAATGGATAATCTCTGCACAAATGATGAAGATATGCTTAAAGGATACTCGAGTTGTTATAATTGCTACACGTGCAAGCTGTAGAGCTAAATGGCTCTCGTTTGGAAAAAATAAGGTATCGAACATGCACCATGAATTCCTCGCACGTGCATAGATCGCTTATGTTCGTCCATAAGCAGTTCTTAGTATGTTGGCCATAACATTCTCTATTGATATCAGATTGAAGTGATTCAAAATATGTTGGAAAGATAATTCAAAGAGATATAATTTTCTTAGAAGTATAGTTTTATTGATACGAATGTTTGCTATCCGAGAAATAGGTCTCAAGCTAAGACTAAAAATTCAGAGCATAATTTCTTCAGTTGAAAATTGATTTGTGAAAATACTTCCACTATATTTCACTCATTTGACCTCCAATTGCATCAAATGAGCCTATATGATCTTCAGTCATTGTTTTGTGCTCTAAATCAACTATTGGATGTTTACACTTTGGTCCCCAAACTTTAGATTTCCTTCATTTTCGAACGTTTTTCGTTTATTTCTTCCAAATCCACCAATTTGCATTAAGTTCAACCTAAAAAATAATTTATACAAAATTAAGCTATAAAATCACTAACAAATACTCTAATTTAATGGCATATAAGCGAACAAAATACACTTATTAGCTAGTTTAGTTGTTCGGTTCATTGGTCAGATATTTTTTGCATTTTGACAGCTAAAAATACCACTTCACTCTATATTCAATACAACAATTTTAAAAATATTTATGTGATAGATTCTTGAGCTAAGCCATATTGATTTATCTTTATCAAATCATTTATTTTGAATTTATTTTGATTGAATTAACTTTTGAAAATTATTCCGCTCATCAAACTTTTTCTCACCTAACACTTGAACTTCATTCATTGCTAACTATTAAAGTGTTAGCATATTTATCTTTTGGTACTTAATTTGATCATATCATTTATTAAGAAAGAAGTTTAACATTGTAAAATCAACTTTCGGTTGAATTTGTGGGTCGTGTTGAGGTCTCGTGAAACTCAATATTGTATAAAGATTGGTGCTCCTTGTTGTAAGTCATCAGAAGCGTTGTAAATTGTTAGATTGCACCACAAGTCGATCAATATAGTGAAAATACATTGCTTGTGTCTGAAAATTTGGTAACGGATGATGTAGATCATTACTTTGGATCAAACCTCCACAATTATATAGTTTGCATCATTTCTCCCTTTTACTTATTACATTTACAATTGTGTTTATTATTTGATTTTATCTTTTTAGTTTCAACTTGTTCGAATTTATATTAATACTTCGAAAAAGTTTTTGGTTAGCCATTCTTAGGCTATCAATTAGTATTAGTGCAATGTGTTCATTTTCAAATTAAGATTCTACAATTTTGAGCAATGACTAACTACAATCTTCAAAATTTTGAGGGGCATTCCACTAATCGTCTTCCTTTCTTTGATGACACACACTATAATTATTGGAAAACTAGGATGATGATATCCATTCAATCAATAGATTATAATATATGGGAAGTTATTGAATATGGTCCTTATGTGCCTACCAAGACTATTAAAATTGATGGCAAATCGGATCAAATTATTTCAAAATTTAGAGAGGAATATGAAGGAGATGATAAAAGAAAATCATCCTTAAATATTAGAGCCAAAAATCTATTTTATTGTTCCTTAGATAGAAATGGATTTAATTGTATTAACATGTGTGATTTTGCATATGACATTTGACATGCATTGGAAGTTACTCATGTTCACACTAGTAAAGTAATGAAAACTAAAATTAATCTCTTGGTTAAAGAATTTGAAAACTTCTTCATAAAACAAGATGAACTTATTATTGATATGATTACTTGCTTCACCGATATTGTTAATGGCATCAAGGACGTTGATCGAAAATTTACTAACGGTAAACTTGTAAGTAAAATGCCTAGGTCTATTGGAAGAATGGAGCCCATCAAGGATATTGATAGAAAATACAAAAGATATTGACTCATATCTTTTGGAAGAACTCTATGACACCTTGATGACATATGAGATCGACAATGCCGATACTAAGAAGAAAACAAGGAAAAGCAAAGAGGAATCAAAAGAGCCTCCTAAGCGCCAAATTGCTCTTAAATCGCCAATCGAAAGAAGGAACTACAAGTGAAAATATGAGTGATGAAGAGCTCGAACATCTAGTCCTACTTGTCAAAAAATGGAGAGGTTTTCAAAACAATCAGAGATTCCAAAAGAAAGAAGAAAATGGTAAAGAAAGGAACAAGAAAGTCATTTATTATGATTGTGACAAACCCGATCGCAAGAGAGTCGAGTGTCCAAACAAGAAGAGAAATATCAAGAAAAATGCACTTCAAGTAACATGGGATGAGAGCAACGATGATGATCGTGATGAAAATGATAGTCAAGAAGAAATTGCAAATATGTGCTTCTTGGCTTTCGAAGATGATGTACACTCTATTGAAAAATGTTCATATGATGATTTATCTACCTCCTATGATGAAATTCTTGAGGAATTTGAAAAACTTGCTCTAAATCACATTATTCTTAAAAAGAAGCATTAGTTGATGAAAAGTGAAATGAAGAAAATTTTAGAAATTCAAAAGGAAAATGTTGATTATGATTTATTAAGTCAAATTATTCCTGTAAAGAAAAAGTTGAAGATTTAATCAAAACTGTTTTGAAATTTACCCAAGGTAAGAAGAATTTTGATTTAATACTTGGTAGTCAAAAGTGTATTTTTGATAAAGGGGAAATTGGATATACACACTTTTTAAAACAAAAATCTTTCAAAAATCTATTTGTCAAAACTTCAAACACTCATTCAAAAACTACATGTAGCTTTTACAATAAAGATGGATATATTACATATAATTGTCTAGCCAAAAAGAGGCTACACTTTGAAAGTAAAAACAAGTGGATTCTAGAATCCACTAAAACTAACTACCAATGACCTAAACTTGTATGGGTACCAAATATAAAAAATTGAATTATTTTTGTAGGAACCAAAGAAGATGAAGAGCAAATGGTTTTTGAATAGCAGATGCTCGAGACACATGACAGGGGATAGAAGTTTACTATCAAATTTCGAAGTAAATGATTGAGGTCATGTCACATTCAATGATAATGTAAAAGGAAAAATTATTGGAATTGGAAACATTGGTAGTCCTCAAACATAATTTACTATGTATTAGTCAATAATGTAATAAATGTTATCATATTAAAGTCGATTCTTCTAAATGCCTTATTAAGGACGCTACATCGAAAGAGATGATGTTTATAGGGAGTCGTAGCAAAGATATATATATATATATATATATTGTCAAAGGTCTACCAAATTTAAAGTTTGATAAAGATAAAATTTGTGATACTTGTCAATTCAGTAAACAAGTAAAAAGCTCATTTAAACCTAAACCATATTCTTCGACTACAAAACCACTTCAACCACTCCACATAGATCTTTTTGGACCTTCTAGAATTGTTAGCTTGGGTGGAAAATATTATGCCTTCGTCATCATGGATGACTTCTCTAGATTTACTTGGGTTCTATTCCTAAATCTTAAAGATGAAGCTTTGAATACATTCAAACACTTTTGCAAAAATGTTCAAAATGAAAAATGATACTCTAATAAAAATATTAGAAGTGATCATGGTGGAAAATTTGATAATATCACTTTTAATAATTTTTGCAATGAAAATGGATATGGCATAATTTCTCGACTCCTAGAACTGCTCAACAAAATGGTGTAGAGGAAAGGAAGAATCGCACATTGCAAGAAATGACTAGGACCATGCTAAATGAATATAGCATGCCAAAATACTTTTGGGCTGAAGCCGTCAACACCGCTTGCTATATTCTAGATAGAGTTTTAGTTAGTCGAAAAAAAACTAAAATCCCATATGAACTTTGGAAAAATAGAATTCCAAATATTGGATATTTCAAAGTTTTTGGTTGTAAATGCTTTATTTTAAACATAAAAGAAAATTTGAAAAAATTTGATTCGAAATCCGATATTGGAATATTTCTAGTTACTCATCGACTAGCAAAACTAATAGAGTTTTTAATAAAAAAAACTCTAGTCGTTGAACAATCCATGCATGTTACTTTTAATGAAACTAATCCTCTTGATCGTGAGAAATGCATTGCTAGTGATGTAGGATTGGAAACTCCTTTCGAACAAATGGATATTCAAGACCAAAGGAAGGATGATCCAAAAGCGGAACATAAGGAAGAAATAAATGTTCAACAAAATGAAGTAGACCTTACCGAAGCATCAAATGATCCCACTCTACCAAAAGAATGGATGTTTGTTTTCTCTCACCCAAAAGAATTTATCATGGTAATCCATCCAAAGGTATTATTACTAGAACTTCTAGTATGAATAACCTAAATAATTGTGTTTTCATCTCAAAAACTGAACCAAACACTTTCAAAGAATACGAGTTTGATGAGTTTTGGAATCTAGCTATGCAAAAGAATTAAATCAATTTGAAAGAAATCATGTTTGGAATTTAATCGCTAGAGCAAATGATCAAACCATCATCAGTACAAAATTGATTTTTAGAAATAAACAAGTCTTTAAATGGGATTATTGTGTGTGACAAAGCTAGATTAGATGACCAAGGTTACAATAAAAAATAATGTATGGATTTTGAGAAAACATTTGCACCTGTTGCTAAATTAGAAAGAATCCATTCACATACTTCTTGCAATTGCTTGTTATAAAGGATTCACTCTTTATCAATGTATGTCAAAAGTGCATTTCAGAATGACTTCATTCAAGAAGTTTTTCTAGAGCAACCACCCGGTTTTAAAGATCACAAGTATACGGATTATGTTTTCAAACTTAGAAATGCTCTTTATAGTTTAAAACAAGCTCCTAGGCCTTGGTATGAAAGATTGAGCGAATTCCTACCTTCAAATGGTTTCTCAATAGGAAAAGTGGGTACTACCATTTTTGTTAAAACTCAAAAGAATGATATGATTATTGTTCAAATTGATGTTGATGATTTTATTTGGTGCAATTAATATCTATCTTTGTAAAGAATTCTCAAGATGCACGAGTATGGAATTTGAAATGAGTATGATGGGAGAACTTAAATTCTTCCTTGGTCTCCAAATTAAGCAAACTAGAGATAGTATATTCATCAATCAAAATAAGTATATATTGGATATGCTCGAGAGGTTTGAAATGGATGACTTGAAGCCTATGAACACTCTGATGAATACAATCGTAAAATTGGATAAATATAATCAAGGTACTTCCGTTGATGTCACAAAATATCGAGGTATGATTGGATCCATACTTTATTTAACTGCAAGTAGACTCGACATTATGTTTAGTTTGTGTTTATGTACTAAATTGCAATCAAATCCTAAATAATCTCTCCTTAGTGTCATAAAACGAATTTTTAGATATCTTAGTGGCACTAGAACCTTATGGCTTTGGTATCCAAATGGCATTCAGATTGATCTTCTTAGCTATTCAAATGTCGATTGAGCCGATTGTACAATCTATCGCAAAAGCACTAGTGGAACTTGTAATTTCTAGGCTTTGCAATTGTGTTATGGTTTAGTAAGAAACAAAATTCCGTTACAATATCAATTGCTGAAGCCGAATATATCTCGGTTGTGAGTTGTTGAGCCTAAGTGTTATGGATTAAGCAAACTCTTAATGATTATCCCTATAATCTGATCATATACCTATCGTGTGTGATAACACTAGTGCCATAAATCCGTCTAAATATCTCATGTTACACTCTTGAACGAAGCACATTGAAATTAGACATCACTTCCTAAGAGATCACGCACAAAAGGGAGAAATCGTGTTAAAATTTGTGAACACGAAAAATCAATTGGCCGATATTTTTACTAAACCTCTTGTACTTGATCGATTCTCACATATTCGACGAGACTTAGGTATCACTGATGAATTTGAAATACTTAACTAAGTCGTATCCATGCTATGTGTTCATACATGCTTTATGTGGCATTATTTTATTTTTTTGTAAATAAAAAAATAAAAATTAAAAAGGCTCCTAAAAGAGTCAGACGGACTATCCAGACACAATGTCAGGTTTGACAGAAGCAAGAAGGCTCTGTCGATCCGAAACGCTACTCGGACATCCAGTTCATGCAATATTAGTTTTTAAATTATGTAACAAAACCCATTTTCATCAATTTTCTTCCATGAGTATTTCATATAAAAGAGTATTTTGAAAACATAGGTTGGGTGTCTATTGCTACACTAGAAGAACATGTATATCTACGTCTTATGAAAGATTTCTATAAAAACATGGTTATTACTCCTCGTTCGGATGAGATTTCTTTTTTACTTAAAAATGTTTTTATTTCTATCAACAAATATTCTCGAGCTTGAGATGTGTGATATTCAAATTTTTTTTTCATAAAACTCATCGCACTTTAAAAGGATATGACCCTTTCGAGGTAGGTTGTCAGGTCATCGGGAAGAATATTGAAGATATCACAAAACTTAGTGCAAACCAATTAACTCTTCCATGTAAAGTTTTACAAAATATCATTACACATATCATTCTTTCTCGAAATAGTTATCGAGATAAAGTAAACTATTTTGATCTTTTCATTCTCAATTCCTTTCTTGTCAAGCAAAAATTAGATTTCCGACTATTACATTAGGTCTCATGAAGCTTGTTCATTCCAGGCGTCATGCTAAAGATTTACCATACGTAATGTTTCTTACAAAAAATCTTTAACACTTTGACATTCCACTAAATGATGAGACTTTTGTTAAACTTCACCCTACCGATACAATCAATATCCAAACCCTAAACCGGATGAAAATAGTAAAAAAACATGGTCAATGGATAGTACACACAAAATGGTTCGACCTTACCTCAGGTCCATTGACTCTACCATTTGAGGGTGATGATATTGATGATGTACTGCAAGTTCTAAACACCCCTCATGATATTCTAGCCTCTAGTGTTGCTCATTCTTCGGACAAAAGGCTTCACATTTGCCAATGATCACTACAACCTTGTAAACGATCGTAATGATTTCCCTACATCATCAGTTGACGGCCTTGGTAAATGCTTCAACAGTTGCAAGTCCAGCAGGCTGCCATACAACCTCAACATGATGTCATTCAAGCACAATAGGCAGAAATCCAGGCTTAGCAGAATCACTTCTATGCTTACTTCTATGCCCATTTTTCTCCACCGCCTCCTCCAGAGTCGTGTCATAGCTTTTGTTGCTACATTTCTACATTTTGGATTTTTTTTTATGTTTTTTTGTTTACACTCTTGCTTCGTTTAACATATTTTCTTATAACTATTTGTTTTTATGTTTTGGATATCATATTTTCTAATGCTATTTCGTGGCCATTACTTGTGCCTATGGTTATTTTTTGATCTATGTTTTGTCTTGTACTTTTTGCTTATGCTAAAAGGGGAAAATGGAGTGAGATGATTATGCATGCTTTGATTTGAAAACATAATATGCTCGGAGTATAAGAAAAAGGAGGAAAGATGGAAAATTATTTATATGCTTTGAATGTATGGTTATCAATTTGTAAAAGGCAGGGGAAATACGAATTATATGATAAATTTATAATGTATATTTCTTTGTCAATATGATATCAATTGTTCAATCTTACCCTGCAAATTATCTTTTTTTGGTATAATAAAAAAGGAAAAATTGTTGACTTATGGTTGATCTCATGTTTTGATTATAACAAACAAAATTTTTATCGCTAATAATTGAATTCAAGTCTTCATAGCAATTGTGGCTAAATTGATCAATTGGAGATAAAAAGGTGGCTACAATAATCTCGCAATTTACGAGCATTCACGTCAAATCAATCAACGACAAGAATAAATCAAGCATTCACGTCAAATCGAGTATTCATTGAATATATTAGACTTAAATGCTTTGGATTCATATGTAAAAGTAAAATACTTTAATACTTAACAATAATTCACAAAAAGCTCAGAAGTTAATTTTTTATGCACGAGATAAATTATTCATAAAAACGCTTGCATAAAAATTATTTTTAAAAAGAAAAAAATTTCCACTTGAATTTTAAACTTTTTACAAGTTCACTTGAAAAATTAAGTGAAAATGTCTTTCAAAAACCTACATTCTTCAAAATAATCAAGAAAGAAAAATTTAGGAAACATTTGTCCAAGCGGACATCCAATTCATCTAACAAGCAAAATTTTAATCTTTCTTAATTCTGATGTACAACAGCTAGTTTGGTCATCCGATTGGTCATAAATTTTGGCATTTTGACTGCTATAAATATCACTTCACTCTACATTCAAACAACACTTTTAAGAGCATTTATGTGAGATATTCTTGAGCTAAACCATATTGACTTATCTTTATCAAATAACTTACTTCGAAAAACTTTTGAAAATCATTCTACTCATCATAGTTTTTCTCACCCAACCCTTGAACTTCATTCATAGCTATCTATTAAAGTGTTAGCATATTTCTCTCTTGGTACTTAGTTTGATCATATCATTTACTAAGAGAGAAGTTTCAAATGTAAAATCAACTTCCGTTTAAATTTGTGGGTCGTGTAGGGATGACAAAAAAGCTAGTCGGCTCGGATGGCTTGGACTCGGCCCATAGAAAGCTCGAGCCGAGCCCCATATTGGGGTGTCAACTTGAGCTCGGCTCGGCCCGGCCCGGCCCGTGTTTAGAAAAAAAATAATAAAAAAAACATATGTTGCAAGCAACTAAAATTTCAGCTGCCTGCGTCTGCCTTCTGCAAAGCTGCCTGCTTTGCAGGTCGCTGTCAGCGTGATAGCTCCCTGATTTTTAGCAGACAACAGTAAAAAAATAATGAAAAAATCGAGCCGGCCTAGCTCAGCTCGTAAAGGTCCGAGCCGAAGCTCGGGCCGAGCCTAAAAATTTTGGCCGAGCAAGCTCGAGCCAAAAATGCTTAGCCTAATAAAGCTCGAGCTCAGCCCGAGCTTTTTTTTCGGCTCGGGCTCGACTCGTTAACATAGCTAGGGCCGTATTAAGATCCTGTGAAACTCAACATTGTATAAGGATCAGTGCTCCTTATTTGTAAGTCATTAGAATCATTGTAAAGAGTTGGATTGTATCACAAGTAAATCAATGTAGTGACAAGGCCTCACTCGTGTCAGAGAGCTTGGTAACGGAGGATGTAGATCATTATTTTGGATCGAACAATTATACCGTTTGCAATATTTCTCCCGTTTACTTATTGCATTTACATTTTTGCTTATTATTTGATTTTATCTTTTTAGTCTTAACTTGCTCAAATTTATATAAATACTTCGAAACAGTTTTAATAATCAATTCATCCGCTTTCGGTTAGCCATTATTGGGCTATCATTTGTATCGAGTTTTAACTAACAAGTAAGATTAACACAAAAATAAGCTATAATTCATCCAAATTAATCACGAATACTCCAATTTAATCATATTAATTCTTAATTCAAGATTCTTAACCTAATGTAGTGTTCGATCGAATTCCTCTATTGTATTCAATTTACCCTTCTCGAGTTCTCATTGAGCCTATTTAACTAATTCAATTCTATATCTATATGCGAATTACCATTCTATATCTCTATGTGAATCAACATTAGTAAACTAAACACTAGTACTAAAAGTTAATATTATAATTGCAATAATTAGTACAGGTATATCTACACGTTATACTAATTTACCAAATTTTACTATATATCTCAAACTCACCTCTCGATTTATAAGAGACTCACATAATCATCAAATTAGTGATCAATTAATTCAATGCATTAAGCTCATAGTAAAACCAAAACATGTATCAATAAATCACAAAAATCTTGAATACAAGAATAAAGGATCACGAGTCGCCTACATTGTTTGCCCAAATAAGGAAATTAGTTACTCATAATGTAAAATAAACACAAGAAATTGTCTTTGAATACACACCGGATTCTTTGAATATATATATAAACCACATGCCTTTTTATCTCCCCTTGCTGCGTGTGTTTTCTGTGCATATATTTTCTCTAGCAGCCTATTATCCTCCTCTTTTTTGTGTGTATATATATCTTAGCCACTGTTTTTGACTTCAAAGGAAACTCCGATTTTTTTGCCGCTCTGTATGTGTAATCTATCTTCTCTCCAAACTACAGTTTTTTTCTTCTTTTTCACTGCGTGTATGTATATAATATAATAACTATAGGTTTAGTTATGGGCCTTCAATTCAAAGCCATTAATGATATATTATCTTTAAGTCCTTCACTTTCCAAAGTAAGAAATTTGATCTCCAAATCTTGCATCCAATAGCCAATTTAGTCCCCCGTACTTTGGATTTTGGCCTTTTTTTTTTTGTATTTTGCATTCTTTTGTCCAATAATTCATTGAACATAAAGTTTTACCTACAAAATGTAATAGAACATAAATTAGGTAGAATTTTATCCAAATGATAAAAAAATATCATCATTTAGGGCCTCGCAGAAACTATACTTATCACACCCCCAAACTTGAATATTTGTTTGGCCTCAAACAAAACTAAAATCTAACAAACACACAAACATGTCATGCTAATTACCTAATTGGTGGTTAGTCAATCAAATAAAGCAAAAAGACTTAGCTAGCTAACCTGATTTTTTAATCTCGATATTGAAATTATATATCAAATCTATANTTTTTTTTTTCTATTTTGCATTCTTTTCTCCAATAATTCATTGAACATAAAGTTTTACCTACAAAATGTAATAGAACATAAATTAGGTAGAATTTTATCCAAATGATAAAAAAATATCATCATTTAGGGCCTCGCAGAAACTATACTTATCACACCCCCAAACTTGAATATTTGTTTGGCCTCAAACAAAACTAAAATCTAACAAACACACAAACATGTCATGCTAATTACCTAATTGGTGGTTAGTCAATCAAATAAAGCAAAAAGACTTAGCTAGCTAACCTGATTTTTTAATCTCGATATTGAAATTATATATCAAATCTATACACAACTTCAAAATCACAATACAAAAATTAAAATCTACTTTTCCAATGTAAAATCGACGTGTGTGTATGTGAAGAATTAAGCATATCATTATGAATTCATAAGTTGTTTCAATTCCGGACCCTCAATGGTCAAATATGTTCTTTAATCACTCGTAAGATTCATACACCCCCAAACATATTCTTTTCGCTCCTTTTCAGTGTGTGAACTAAGGTTGGATTTCCTACTATCTTCAGCCCTCTAGTTTAGGCAAAATTTAACTCATTGCAGTTTAACATGACAATAAATAAGGATTTTCCATTAAGTTTGATTGCTTCAATCTCTAGGACTTAACTAGGCTAACAATCTTTTATCAAACGTCAAATTTTCTTAAACAGGTGTTTGAGATTTAACCAAGGCATTTGGCACGTCTTCTATTTCATCCACCTTCTTTTCTGACAAATTTTCTTCTTTATTCGAAGTATTCTCCCCGTTAAGCTTCCTAAATGACTCATGTAACAAGCTTTTTGGTCGACGACTCTCAAGTCTGATTACCGTAGGAAACCAAGTTTTAAAGACCCTTGCAGACTTAATTGCTTGAGTCATAAAGGCTACGAATAGAAATTTTCAAATAAAATATTTTTATGCCTTAATTAGTGCAATAATTTTCATCCAATTGCATCCTATTGACCTTAGACAATCCACACAAGATTTTTTATTTCACACATGAAATCCCTATTTATCTCAATATCTTAACAGTAAAATCCTCCCAAAATATTCTAAATTTGGTCAAAGAATGTAAAATTTATGGGCTTGGGGTTTAAGATCTAAGGTCCACTATTTCAACCTATCCAATTATGAAATCAACTCATTTCTACATAATACTTAACTTAATTCATGTGCTCAATATATATCAAATTTCATATGGAAAAGCAAAAAATAATCTAAGTATGTAACTTATTCACCATTCATAGATCAATTCATAATTCAATATATTCATCATTACTAGTCAAGCCAGCTAACTTGCACAAGCACATAAAAAGAAAATATTGTTAAATTTTTATTTTTTATTTTTAAAGTAATAAAAGCACACAAAAACACATAACAAAAATTAAAATCCATGTTTTCCACCCCAAACTTAAACTAGACATTAGCATCAATGTCATTAATCTTAAATCCACGTATAAAAGGGTCGAGAAGAAAGTGAAGAAAAGACTCTCCTAATATGACATGTAATTCAATGGCTTACTTTTCTATTGCTCATGTTGGCTCCTTGGTCAATATTAGTTTAAATATTCTGCGACGTCATGTTCCTGAAAAATCAAATAAAGCATTAAGATCAAATAACAGGAACAAATGTTACTTAGCTCCAACATCTAATAAACTAACTAACATATCGAAGACCTAAGGAGAAATGAGGTATGGATGATGAGTTACAAATAAATTTAAAATAAACTAAACTATCCTAAAATTCAAAAAACAGAATAAATAAAAAGGAAGAAAGCTTGGGTTGCCTCCCAAGAAGCGTTTTTTTAATGTCATTAGCTTGACTTTGTGCCACAATTATTCTAGGACAGCTAGTTCAAGGCTTTCTTAAGTGGTGGAAAAATCCTCTACGTAGTGTTTGATGCATTGTCTATTAACATTGAGATTTCCCTTTGTTAGGTGGCGTAATTCAATTGTACCATAGGAAAACACTTAGGATACCATGAAAAGTCCAGGCCATTTTCATTTCAATTTTCCTAGGAACAGCTTAAGTCTGATATTATACAAGAGCATTTGATCCCCCACTCTGAAAATTCGTGGTCGAATATTCTGTCATGACACTGCTTCGTCTTTTCTTTGTAGATGGATGCATTTTTATAAGCTTGTCTTCTACATTCTTTCAATTCGTGAAGTTGTAGTATTCTTATTTCTCCAACCTTTTCGAAGTCCATGTTCAATTGCTTCAATGCCCAGTATGCTTTGTGCTCAAACTTAACTAGTAGGTGACAAGCTTTCCCGAATACTATTCGGTATGGTGATAATCCAATTGACATCTTGTAAGCGGCACGATAGGCCCACAAAGTATCGTCCAACTTTTTGGACCAACTTTTCGAGATGCATTCTCTGTAAATTCCAGAATTCGTGTCTGTTAGAAGTTTCAACCTGCCCACTTGTCTGAGGATGATAGGGTGTGGTTGTTCGATGTTCTACCTTATATTTAGCAAGAACTACTTGGAATAACTGATTGCGGAAGTGAGTTCCACCGTCACTTATGATAGCTCTTGGAATCCATAGTGGTTGAAAATATTTTTCTTTATAAAATCTACCACTACCTTTACATCATTGGTGGGTAACGCCTTCACTTCTACCCATTTAGAGCGTAGTCCACTACTACTAAGATATATCGATTGTTATAGGATGACGAAAAAGGTTCCATAAAATCAATTCTCCATAGATCAAACAGTTTCATCTCCAAAATGTTGTTTAGTGGCATATCGTGATGGGCCTGTATGTTACATGTTCTTTAACACCTATCACAAGATCTGTAGAAATTGTGGCAGTCCTTAAATAATGTTGGCCAAAAGAAACCGCTTTGAACCACCTTTGCTGTTATTTTAGTTGGACCAAAGTGCCCTCCATAAGTTGAAGCATGAACCCTTGAAGGGATCGATTTTATCTCATCTTCTGGCACACATCTGCTGATAATCTAGTATGCTTCTCTTCTATATATAAATTTGGATAATCCCAATAATAAAATCTAGCTGCATAGAAAAGTTTATTCTTTTGTTGATAGGTGAAATTTGGATTCACATACCCACTCGTTAAGTAGTTAAAAATGTCCACATACTTAGGAGCCTTTTCCAGCTGCAATAATTGCTCATCGGGAAAACTTCATTGATATCCATATCATCTGACTCTTTCAACTGCTCTAACCTCAATAAGTGATCTGCTGCCTCATTTTCTGTCCCCTTCTTAGCACAGATTTCAATGTCGAACTCTTGCAGTAACAGAACCCACCGAGTCAACCTAGGTTTAGCATTTTTCTTCTCAAATAAATACTTCAAAGCTACATGGTATGTATAAACTATCACCTTTGAACTAATTAGATAAGAATGGGATTTGTCAAAGGTAAACACCACTGCTAGCATTTCCTTTTTATAGTTGTTGGGTAGTCGATCTGAGCATCTATCAAAGTTTTGCTGGCATAGTAGATGACATGCAAGAACTTTCCCATTCATTGACCTAGCATTTGCTCCCACTGGGAAATCACTGGCTTCACACATGAGCTCGAAAAGTAGTTCTCAAACTGGTGCCACTCTAAAATGATATATTTTAACTTTTTATTCAAAGCGTTAAAGGTATTTAAACACTCATCAAAAAAGATAAATGACACATCCTTCTCCAGTAGATTGCACAGAGACTTTGTAACCTTTGAGAAGTCCTGGATGAATCATTTGTAAAACCCTACATGCTCCAAAAATCTTCTAATCCATTTGACTGAGACAGATGGTTGCAATTTTGTCAATCACATATATCTTTGCTTTGTCACCTCAATACCCTGTGAAGAAATTCGATGTCCTAGCAATATCCCTTCTTTCACCATAAAGTGGCACTTTTCCCAATTGAGTACTAGATTTTTCTCTTCACACTTTCCTAATACGAGCGATAAACATTCCAAGCATTCATTAAATGAATCTCCAAATACTGAAAAGTCATCCATGAATACCTCTATGTAATTTTCTACCATGTGAGAGAATATGGCCATAATGCATCGTTGAAAGGTCAAAGGTACGTTGCACAAACCAAAATATATTCTTCTAAAGGCAAAAGTACTGTAGGAACATGTGAAGATTTTCTCCTGATCTTTTGGAGCAATGGCCATCTGATTGTACCCTGAATATCTGCCTAGAAGGCAGTAATGAGAATGACCTGCTAACATTTTCAACATCTAATCAATGAAGGGCAATGGAAAGTGATATTTTCTGGTAGCATTATTTAGCTTCATGTAATCTATATACACTTTTTATCCCATTACTAACCATGTTGGTATCAACTCATTGTTCTCCTTCTTCTCTATTGTAATTCTACCATTCTTAGGCACCACATGTACTTGACTCGCCCAAGAACTGTCTGAAATTAGATAGATAATTCCTGCATCAAGCAGTTTCTGCACTTTTTTCTCACTACTTCCTTCAAGGTTGGAATTAATTAGTGCAACCTTTCACGAAGGGCTAGACTTGTCCTCCATTAAGATTTTCTGCATACAAAGAGTAAGACTAATTCCTCGAATATTGGCTATGGTCCATCCAATTACAGTCTTGTACTTCTAGAGAATCTCCAATAACTTATCTTCATCCTCCCGTGTCGTGTCATTTGCAATTATCACGGGAATTGTTGTAGAGTCTTCCAAATATGCATAACAGAGATGGGATGGTAGGGGTTTTAACTTAAGAGTTGGGGCCCTCTCCACTGAAGGTACGGGTGGTGTGAGATTGGAACTAAGAGACTCATATTGCCAATGTCTCTTTCTAATTGGTTGTTCAGCAGATTCTATTTTCTCTACATTCGTTGCAAGTGATTGGGTACTGTTTGCCTCACATAGAATTGCCGAAAGTGTTGCATCAAATATATAGAATACAAGCTCATCAAGAACATCCACTTAGCAACAAATATCTAAAGTTAATGAGTGTTTCATTGCCTTAAACACATTGAATATGACCTGCTCATTGTCCACTCGAAGAATCATTTTTCTATCTTATACATCAATAAGTACTCTCCCAGTAGCCAAGAAAGGTCTTCCCAAGATTAGATGAATATTTAAATTCTCTTCCATGCCCAAGATAATGAAATTTGTCGGGGAAATGAACTTATAAACCTTGACTAACACATCTTCATTTGATCTTTTGATAAACCTATAAGCCACTTGAAATGAAATTGCTGTAGGTACTTTAGCTTCTCCCAATCCAAGAGACATGTAAACCAATAGTGACATTAAGTTAACACTAGCACCTAAATCACATAAGAAATGCTCAAAATAACTAGAACCAATAGTGCACAGTATAGTAAAACTCTCTGGGTCCTTTAGCTTAGGAGGTAACTTTTTAAAGAGAATTGTACATCATTCCTCGTTTAGGTAGAATGTTTCATATTCTTCCAGCTTCCACTTATTGGATAGAATTTGTTTTAGAAATTTTGCATAACTAGGTATTTGTGCTATTGCATCTGCTAAAAGGGATGTTTATGTGCAATTTCTTGAAAATCTCCACAAATTTGGCAAATTTCTTGTCTAACTTCTTTTTCTGCAATCATTGAGAAAAGCGAATTAGTGACACATAAGCTTTGATAGGACTTGGTGCTCTTACTGTAGATTTTTATTTTCTCTCTTCCTCATATTTTTCAACTGTTGCAACTTTTTTCTCTTTTTGAGCCTCTTCAACTTTTTATCTCTTTGTCTTTTCTGTTTGGCCTATTCACATGTATTTCTGGCAATTGTACTTCACTCCTAGTTTTAATAGCTTGCACTTGCTCTTTTGGATTTATCATTGTATTGCCGACAATGTCCCTTGTGGGTGTTTTGCAAGCTGTTGAGCTATCTGACCAATTTGTGTCTCCAACTTCTTTATCGATGCCTGCTGATTCTGAAAATATGTGTCAATTTGCTAGAACACCTTGTCTGTCTTCTGTATATAGTGGTTGAACATCTCTCCCAAACTTGGCTTTTTTTTCATATTGGGCATTTTTTGTACAATTCTCTTGCTGATTATCTCACCATTTGAAGTTCGGGTACTGTCTCCATCCTGGGTTATATGTTTGTGAATATGGGTTAAAATTATGAGAGTCACGCTGAATGAAGTTGACTTGTTCCTCGGGAAAGCCCATAGATATACAGTTTTCTACCAAATGGTTAGCTTTACATTTTTTACATGATGGACCACCTATCACTGCATGTGATCCTCTCATTTGTGATTTCACCAATAATTCTACATGTTTTGTTAAAACTGCTATCCGTGCATTGGTAGATGTTGTGCTATCTAATTCATACATCCCAGATGCTCTCGTTGATACCATTTTTTCTAATAAAAACATTGAATGTATAGTGGCAATTAACTCAAATAAATCCATAGTTTGTTGTACTAATTTTCCTATAATTGATCCACTAACAGATGAATCCACCTGAGATTTTGACAGTGGTGAGAGTCCGGTGCAGGAGTACTGCACTTGATTACCTATTGTGATTCCATGTTTCAGACACTTTCGCATCAGCTCTTTTAATCTATTTCATGCATCGCAATAGCTCTCTCCATCTTTCTGTTGGAAAGTTTGAATTTTCAATCTGATTTTAGCTACTTTCTTCGGTGGGAAAAATTTATTGTAGAATTTTCTGGTCAGTTCTTCCCATATAGTAATGATTCCATGAGGTTTAGCATCTAACCACTCCAATGCAACATGTCTCAATGTATATGGAAATAATCACAACTTAATAGTGTCTTCATTAACCTTCGAAGCATGAAAGTTCTGACAATTTCTGAGAAATCTGGAGATATATGTGTTCAAATTTTCATGATGTAGCCTGTAGAATTGGAGAGTGATGCTCATCAATTTGATCCACTGTGTCCTTATTTGAAAACAATTTACTTTGAAATCTGGATACACAATACTAGAGCATATAGATGCGGCTATGGGCATCAAGAACATTAACACTTGTAAGTCTCCTTCATTTATTTTCCCTCGCTCCTACTGCTAATCCGGTAGCGCTGCTACTCTTGTGACCACTTGTCCAATTGGATGAATAGGAATAGGAATATTTTGATTGTTAGCCATTTGATGTAGTTGTTTTTATTTGTGTTCCTTGTGTCTTCGTCTAAAAGTAAGTTCTATTTTTAAATCAAACAGTTCAAGATCGTCACCTTGAGTATGGAGCATACAACGAACACATTTTTCTGTAATAAAAGAAAATAAAAAAAAATTCAAATAAGAGTTAAAAATAAAATAAACTAAGACTAAAAGTAAATAGTCTTCAGCAGCGGTGCCAAAAATTTGTTAATTTTTTTATATCGCAAGTGTACGATATCGTAACAAGCAGTATAGTGGACCTTTGAGTCCGGATATCATTTCCATGAGGACTACAGGTCTTAATCTAAATTTTCTAACTTATTTCATAAAAGAAAGTAAAGAATTATGATGGTCGTGATTATTTTTTTATACCTAACTACTTTGAACTATTTGAAATATCAAAATTTTGCAAACAACGGTTAATTGAATATTCAAATATGGGATAAATATCATGGCATAACAATTTCATCTATTGATCACCTTAATTCTTAATTCAAGATTCACAACCTAACATCGTATTCGATCGAATTCATTTATTCCATTCAATTTATCCTTCTGAGTTCTCATTAAGCCTATTTAACTAATTCAATTCCATATCTCTATAACAATTACGCTTAGTTAAACGAGTTATCGCATTAAGAATTCATATAACGACCGCATCACTTAGTATAGGTATCTCTACAC
>CAIGRH010285112.1:0-11031 GCA_903798295.1 Fraxinus nigra
AGAGAGAGAGAGAGAAACGGCTGCTACACCATCACAGCCTATCAAAAATCCCAAAAAGCGGTGGTGGCATCTTGAGTCTTCGCAGCAGTCACACGACGGCGACGATGATGGCATCTCGTGTGGGCTCAGGTGCGCCGAACCGCTATCACCAGTAAGGCCCGCCACCTTTCCACCACACGGACCGGAACATCCACCAAACAAACAACAGATCTGCGTGCGAACAGATCGAACCGGCACACCCACTAAACAAAACAACACATCATGAAAACATGGCCGCAGCTTGAACAGATCGGATGCCAACAGCGACGTCGCTGCTGCGACGCTGGCAGCAGCGTCGATGCTGCTGTGAAGGGAGGGAGGAGGGGTGGGGAAGACGGGATAGAGGTACGAGGGAGGGTTGAGACGGGAAGGGAGGAGAGGTTGGGGAATTTGGGGATTGAAATTTGGTGGTGAGGGCGGGGAAGGTGGGGTATATAGTGTAATTTAATTTTAAAATATCGTTATTAATTAAAATTATAAAAACCTGATAAGTGAATAAAAAACTTAAAAACCTGAAGTTTTAAATTGTAAAAGAAAAGACCTGGTTTGGTGTAATTCCCTCTTGACCAAGCAGCTTTATTCTCCATTTGTCAAGTACATTTTTTCCTTTAATTCGGCTTTGTCACTAAATGACATACATTTATGAGAAAATTAAAGGCAATTTTTCTTTCAATTTCAACACTTTAAAAAGGGATCTTTTAAGAAACTTGGATGAAGTGTTTTTTTTAATTGCATATTAAGTAGCTAAATATTAATTTTAAATTCTTAAAATTATATATGAGTTTAGTTCTTGAACCGAGATTTTGCATTTTTAAATGTATTTATTGGTATTATACATGCCCCAAAAATACAATAATAATGCAGAAAATAGAAAGAATACAAAGGATTTTTCTCCCTAAGGCCTGGATGTTCACCCAAATTATGGCTAATCATCATGTTGAGTATACACCGAAGTGATTATTGCTTCAATCCACTATAAACCAACAATATTATCAAGATCAAATTACAATACAAACAAATCCACAAAGGATTTGCTCTCAGACCAAAAATAATCTCTCACAGAAACCTTAGAAAATACGATTACACAAAGTAACCAAAGTTTACTGTCCACAAAAGAACAGAAACACAAACCAAGCCTCAATCACACTAGATCTCACCAAGAACATCTAGACTCAAAAATTACGAGTGAAAACCAAAAGTTTTCAGAGAGAGAACACAGAGAGACGAAGATGAGAAAACCCTAGAATAATCTCGAACCAATAAGATGAATGAGAGAGTCAATCCAATAATACAAACAGTCAGAAGCATCCAACGGTCACGGCACATCCACGTGTTACAATCTCAGCCATTGAGATTAAGTATATTGAGCTGCCGGGTTGCAAACTGTAATTGGGCTAGGCTTCTCAACTTAATAAGGTTTCATCACAGGGCTAGAACAATAGTAAATAGGATTGGGCTGCATCAATGGGCCCAAATGTTAAGCACCAAACTTAACAATATTTAACAAATCGATCTTACTTCACTTATCTTTTTCACAGTCACTTACAAATCAATATAAAGTAGTAGGACTGTGGTAAGTTGATAACTAATGTAAAGATTTATCATATTTTGTAATATGAATCCTTAAATATATTTTGTTGCGGCATCTTCTACTAGCAATGAAATGATTGAAATTGGAAAAATCAAATTCATGTAATCGAATCCAACTTTATTGAAAACAAGACTTAACTTTCTATACCAAAATTTTTATTCCAATAGTCACTTTTACTTAACCATTGTTTGCATAATTTACTTTGTCAACATCATAACAATACACGATTCTATTTGATAGTAAGAAAACTGTGTGTGTACTCTTTCTGAATATTGCTTGTTTGTCAACACAATCATCGCAAGATTGTGGCTCTACCGAGCTGGTCTAATGTTTGAACTGGTAAATATTTTAAAAAAATAAGTTCTAGACTTGTATGAACTTGACTAATGGATTGCATTAAATTTGAAACCCATTCCACTAGTTGAAGTCCAACATGATAACACGGATAGGTTGTTGTCATGTGTTGAATTCACGTATTATATTATGATAAATGTCAACACATTGCCAACTATAAAGCCCTTTGCATTCATATCCTAAACAAAAACAAGAAACCAAGATTTCCTCCATCTCTAGTGGCACAGTACAAATTTCTTGGCTCTTCTTATTAAACCATGTCTGAAACAACAATCCACGACTTGCCGGAAGACTGTCTTGCCCGCGTTATTGCATTCACGACTCCTCATAACGCATGTCATTCTTCGACTGCATCGACTATGTTTCACAATTCAGCCAAATTGGATTTCGTATGGGACAAATTCTTACCTCGTGATTATCGCGATATCATGTCAAAGTTGGTTTCTCCAGTGGAGTTTTCATCCAAAAAGGATTTGTTTTTCAAGCTTTCTACTCCTCTTCTCATTGATGGGGGCAATAAGGTAAATACAACATAGTCAAAATATCCTCTTAAAAATCATGCAAGCCATACAATTTAGTTCACTTGCATTTCAATTTATGTTAATAATAATAATTGTTACAATGCAGACATTTGCAATTGATAAAGTTACAAATACAAAATGCTACATGTTGAGTGCAAGGGAATTGTCAATTGCTTGGGCAAGCAATCCTCATTGTTGGAGCTGGAAACCCCTTCTTCAATCAAGGTATACATTTCTGTCATATAAAACTTACAATTTTTATTATTATACAACAATTACTTTTGGGTTCGAACGTAACTAGAGTTTTATATAGTCGACTTTAAATATTTCGAAAATAAAGTTTTGGAAAGGAACTATCTTGACATCTAATTTTTAAATCTTTGGTTTTTGTGTTAAATCAGATTTTCCGAAGGGGTGGAGCTTATAATGATAAGTTGGTTAGAGATATATGGTAAAATCAACACTCGAATGTTAACAGAAAATACCAAATATGGAGCCTACATCGTTGTTAAACTTGCGGATCGTGCATTTGGATTACATTCCCTACCATCGAAGGTTTCAGTTGAAGTTGGTGATTATAAATCCACAAGAAAAACTTATTTAAGAGTCAATAAGTGTAAAGAACAAGAATTGGAGCGTGATGCTATGCAACACAAAACTAACGAATCAAGATCAAGAATTCATGAAGTAGAAGAATGCGTTCTTCATATGCGCGAAGATGGATGGTTAGAGGTTGAATTGGGTGAATTCTATTGTGAAGGTAAAGACAAAGAAGTGAAGATGAGCTTGAAAGAGGTGGAGGGTTATCATCTCAAAGGAGGCCTTCTTGTTGAAGGCATTGAGCTTAGACCTAAGCAGTAGATGTTAAGACAATTGAAATGTACATAGAAAATTTCTTTTAAAAGGTCTTTCTTATTAATTCATGCAACTCTAATTTAAATTATAAAAATGACCTCTACTTTCTTCTTGTCGACTTCTTCCTTACTCCCTCTATTTTCTTCTTCTTACATGTTGGGGACACAACAAAGGATAAGAGTAGGAGTGAAAAAAAAAGATTTGAAAATTGTTCACGAAATTAAATTAGCATTTTCAAGAATATCAACTAGAATAAGATAACTCTATAGAAAATTAGAATGTCAAAACCATTTTTTCTAAAACCTTTTGCAACATGTAAATAACAACATTTGTGAATTATGTGTTGCTAAAAGGGATCTATCGTAAAAGTCAATAAATGTGTGTTGCCGTTTGATAACTTGAAAATATTGAAAAGGAGAAGATGAAGATGAAAACAAGAACAAGATGAAATGAACAATGGGGATTGAACACATATATGATACGCTGTCTTAAAAAAAATATTTGTCTCCTCTACCATGCTTTTAAGATTTCCGATAAATAGTTTAGATGATTGACTGGCCTTCAAGGAAGAACATAAAAACACAATAACTTATTGAAAATTTTAAGAAGTTTGAATAATTGATGAATGAATTGGAATATCTCAAGTAATGATTTATTTGTTGTTTCTAATATTTGGAAATGAAAATCTATCATCTATTTATAATATTTCCATCCATATGTCTCGAACATGTCCCAACAATTGCTTCAGTTTTCTGCAGACAATTCCTTGCGTACGCTACGCATATGCATAATCTTCCACATACCAATTTATTCTCAATTCATCAACTTGGGCCAAATAAATCTCTTTTTATGCCCATAAACTAATATAAAAACATTGTTTTGAACAAGTTTACAACATAACTCAATTGAGATTTGATAATGTTCTTTTAATACATGGTGCTAATGTATCATTTTGCAACGTTCGCGACTTCTTCTTGTTAATTATTTTGGCAACGTTCATTTTGTATTGCCTTTAATGTTTTTACAAACGTACATTTCAAGTTGTGATTTATTGTTTTAACAATATACATTGCTTGCGAAAGACAATTTTTCTTGTAGTGAATCTCCGATTTGGTTCTAAACAAATTCCTCTATCATATGAGGTTAATCTCCATATATTAATAGTGCCGTAGCATTTGGTTCTTGAATATTGACTTGGAGGCATTTACCAATCCCCTTTCTTTTGTCTCTATATGGATATAGATTCAAAAAGTTTTCACATTTGGATAACCTTAAAATATTTTCTTATAATTTTTAAATATATAATTTCTTTTATTGATACTACAAAAATATATTTATAATGTTTGGAACGTAAAAGTCTCTTCCATAGAGCATTTGCCCAAGACCGCAATTATTTTTCAAAAAATAAAATAAAAAATCAATCTTGCAAACGATTTGACGTTGGATACGATAAATACTTATTTATATACATTGTTGACTTTTTAAAAAAAAAAATTAAATAAACATTGGAAGTTTGTTTCCGATATTCAATCTTCTCCCAATACTCTTCACACTCGAAGGAGTAAGATTCAGATGTTATTCGATTCTTGACGCTTACGCTATATTAGTTAATGATGCAATAGGAGATATGAACTAATTTTAATTAAGAGTGTGTTTGATTAATTTTATTTTTCTAAAATTTGTCATTTTCCACTCAAATTCCTACTTTTAAGGTATTTGATCGACAATTTTTCTGTGAAAAATATTTTACAACTTTTCGTCGTGTGTCCATATTTTCCTAAAAAGCAAGGAAAATATTTTCTTTAGGAAGTTGTACTTTTTATTTTTCAGGTTATTCGCCCTCTCCTTCTATCTCTCACGAATCTCATCTCTCTCATCTACCACCAATAAGAAATGAATAAGTATAATACTTTCTAGGTTAGGTTGAAAATTAAATCAATCAAACACATTTAATTAATAATTTCCATACAAATAAGTTTTAGGTAATTGAATTGTTTAAAATTTATTTTTTCTCCATGCAAATTCTATGCTCGCAATCAAACGCACACTAATTTCAATAGTTTTGGATTGTTTTTATCTTATGCAATCGATTGTTAAATTATTTAGGGTCAATTAGGTCTTCTGCGAAATTAAGGTTTTCTTCTTCGTTTTACCATTTGAACTCTTTGTTAAAGTATTTGCCGGAAATTGTTTGTTTATTGGATGACATCATTGAAACTATAAGAGATTTCAAATTCTTTTGATCAACGGCGGTATTATGCAAAATTAATAATTTGTTGGCCAAGGATCAATTCTCGATATTCATACACAACTTTCATTATTGTCAACTATATGATATTTTTCCTCGAAGAATAATTTTAGCCCCTGTTTGAGGCAAATTATTTGTTTCATTAAAATGAAATTTCAAGTCGTTGGACACACAACTGGGTCCCACACAAGAGATGAAAAGTCAACAAATTCAGCTGGATGTGATGGTTAACTGTAAAAATTTCCATTTTTTTGTCTAAATAATTTGCCTCAAACAGGAACTTACACGTATATTCAAAAAAATTTCGTACTGAGATTCAAAAAGAGGCTTTGTGACTATTATATGTTGTAAAGAAACTAGTTCTAAAACCATTAGATGGAGGTATCATCTACTCAAAATCTTATAATAAGTAGGTCAGTCCAACTTAGACCGTTCCTAAAAAAACCTAGTGTAACTATGGTAGAGAATGAGGTACCTATTCCTTCAAAGGTATTGACTGGGTGCATATGTTCGTTGACTATAAAAAATTACATGCAGCCCCGTCCACAAAAGGATCATTGTCCATTGGATTTGATTTCCTACTCCCTATTAGTAGTATAAAGATTTTTTATTGCTGATCTGACAAGAAAATCTTAATTATGGTTCCCTTATGATTTGTTTCAGAGAATCGTAATTAAAGTTCTCTTATCACGTCAGCAATGAAAAGTTTTTATTCTGTCATATGACGACAAGAGATCAGGCCTACATTTTCCATTGCTTTTTTTTATCAAATCGTAAATCATGTAGCTGACTATCCTTTCATTAGAGGTTGTTATCAAATAGATATATAGCTATAGAGGATCAAGAGAAGACTACATTTAAATGTCCGTATGGTAGGTGTTCTTTTTGCAAGATGTCAATTGATTTATGTAATGCACCAACTACTTATGTCAAGTAATTTCGCTCATATGGTCGAGAAATGCGTAGAATTTTTTATGGATGATGTGACGGGCCTAAATTCGAGCTGATCTTTAAATTACCAACTCGTAACACAACAAGAGATGTAAAGTCTTCTCTCGTACAAAAATTTCTGTCATGTCTTTACTATCTTAATTGAGCCCTCGTTTGTTTTTCATTTTTTATCCATAAAAATGAAAATTATGATCGTTATCCATCACATCAAATCATCAATTTTGAATTTCTATCTTTTGTGTGAGGCCCAATAAATCAAATCATGGAGCGTCAAGTTAATTATATGATTGGTCAATTATGGACATTTTCGACTATTCACTTGGGCATTGCACCATTATGCGTTTCACCCGATAATCTCCCCTGTTAGTTAGGATTTAGGATGTCCTCATATGTCAAATTAATGTTGTCATCCTAACGTAAATCCACCATTATTGATTATCCACTATATATGAATCCCCTTTTAGACCATGCTTTCATTTTCTAAACAAAACAAGCCTACAAAATTTCTTGGCACGACCTTTTCTTGATAAACCATGGCCGTGACACAACTCGACGACTTGCCGGAAGATTGTCTTGCCCATATCATCACATTCACGACTCCTCATCACGCTTGCCAGTCCATGCTCGTATCAGCAATGTTTCGTAGATCTATTGAGTCGGACCTCGTGTGGGAAAAATTCTTACCTCGTGATTATCGCGACATTGTTTCTAAGTTAGCATCTCCGATAGAATTTTCTTCAAGAAGGGATTTGTTTTTCAAGCTTTCTGCTCCTCTTCTCATTGATGGGGGTAACAAGGTAAATGACATTTGTTTGAATTGTTACACCATATAATTAATAATGTTAATATTTATTGCAATTAATGCAGACATTTGCCATTGAAAAAATTACAAATAAGAAATGCTACATGTTGAGTGCAAGGGAATTATCAATTGCATGGACAAGCTTTCCTCTTTACTGGTGCTGGAAACGCCTTCTTCAATCAAGGTTTCTATTTTTTTAATTTCATTAAGTTGACAGAAAATTTTAAATTTTCTCAAGTTTTACGATAATTGACTTTTCGAATTACAACAGATTTCCGGAAGGAGTAGAACTTGTACTGTTTCGTAGGCTAGAGATATATGGTAAAGTCAACACTCGAATACTATCATCGTACACAACTTATGGAGCATACCTTGTCATTAAACTTGCAGATCGTGCTTTCGGATTAGATTCATTACTGTCTGAAATTTCAATTGAAGTTGGCAATTACAAATCGAGAAGAAAGACTTATCTAAGATACAATAAGCGAATGAAACAAGAATTTGGATGTGTTTTTAATACACGACACAAAATTGATAGACCAAGATCACGATTGAGATCAGAAGTTTGTGAAGAAGAAGAATGCTTTCTTCATGAAAGGAAAGATGGATGGTTAGAGCTTGAATTAGGTGAATTTTATTGCGATTGCACAGATAGAGAAGTGATAATGAACTTAGAAGAGGTCAAAGGCGAGCATCTCAAAGGGGGACTTATTGTTGAAGGCATTGAGCTTAGACCTAAATACTAGTACATAAAATCGAAATTTCAGATTGAATTTTTTTTCTTATTTATTTCTATTTATAAACATGAAAATTTTATGCAATGTCACTTTCTGTGTCACTTATTTTTTTTTTTCTAAAAGTTGTCACGAATATTTATAAAATTGATATAGTTGCCGTATAAATTCTCAATATTGTCACATGAAGAAGGAAAATATGAATGAAATTCAGCAAGAAGGCTGAGTTTTCTTCACCCAAAAAGAGCAAATGTAGTAAAGACAAAACGCTTCTCTTCCCACAAAGAAAGGCATATGATGCATCTGTTTAAGCCACATTTTCATTTTTATTCTTCTACTCATTTTCAATCACACATTCTTCATCAATCTACTATTCCAGAATACATTTTTTTCAAAATAACGTGGCTCAAACACACCCGAAATTAGTGAAATTCAAATTTATAATAATAAACTTAAGATAATAATTTCTAAATTAAAAGATTCGTGAAAATGGTAAATCAAAAACTTAAAAAATAAATAAATATATATAATACATGATTTGTGAATAATCTTGATAAAAAAAACTTAAAAACATAGTTTCATTTTATTTTTTCTAACGCTTCGTTTGATATGCAGAATTTTTCATTTTTCAACTTTTATAGTGTTTGATAGGCAAAATTTTTTCGGGAAAATATTTTCCAACTTTCCAAATTTCTCACATTTTTTAGGAAAATAAACTCTTGATATTTTAGTGAGTAAATATTTTCCATTTTTTTTTTGACAATTGGAAGAAATTCTAGACACAATGGTGAAAAATATTTTCACTTTTATTAACAATTTTCATACAAAACAAAGTCAAATGAATGATATTCGATATGATTATTTTTTTTCAAATTTTTTTAATTTTTATTTTTGACAATTGGAACAAATTTCCAGTAATCAAACACAATTAATTACAATTTTCAGTAAAACAATTTCTAAGAAAATCTTTTCCCCGTAAAATATTTTTCTTTACACCAATTTTCCATCTTACAATCAAACGGATTCTTAGTTAAAGAATCCTGCTGCAATTTTTCTACTGGATCAGGCGCCACTAACTCTTGGATCTGACCCATATATGGCCCGTTAAACTACTTGATAAAAGTTTTAGGGCACAAAAACCCTAATTCCAAACAAATCCATTATATAAACCCCACGCCCCCGCACACGATGGTTGAATCTGGCTGCCGCTCCCATTTCTACAAAACGGGCTCTCTCATTTAATTTTAATTTGAGTCTCTATTTGTGTATTTGCCTTTCTATTAATTGATTTTGGTATTTATTTATCGGCATAAAGACGAGATTGTAGAAGGTGTCGGCGGTGATGACAAGCTATAATCCCAGCTCTATGAGACCTTCTTTTTGTAAGGTCTGGGAAAATAATCTATCTCACGTCTTTCTGAGCTTCACACCTTCAATCGCCATTTTCTGCNAAATCCATTATATAAACCCCACGCACCCGCACACGGTGGTTGAATCTGGCTGCCGCTCCCATTTCTACAGAACGGGCTCTCTCATTTAATTTTAACGTGAGTCTCTATTTGTGTATCTGCCTTTCTATTAATTGATTTTGTTATTTATTTATCGGCATAAAGACGAGATTGTAGAAGGTGTCGGCGGTGATGACAAGCTATAATCCCAGCTCTATGAGACCTTTTTTTTGTAAGGTCTGGGAAAATACTCTATCTCACGTCTTTCTGAGCTTCACACCTTCAATCGCCTTTTTTTGCCAATTAATTTTAAAATTTTCATGTAATTAAAAAAACATTTGAATGTTGGGTTTTCCATTAATTCGAAGTTGTGAATAATTTTTAGATTTTGATTTTCAAATTTTTCTGATTTTTTTTCTCACGTAAAATAAATTTGATTTATGCTGTTCCCAATGATGTTTTCACACTGACCATGCTAATTCTGATAATATTGTGATTGAAATTATAAATTTATAATTTTCTGAGGAGGACATTATTGAATTTTTATGTTTACTGTACATTTTGCTGACTAGAATATTCATTTTTATAGAGGGGGTACTTTTCTTTAAAGAGGGCCAGTCAAAGGCCCAAATTTTCAGTTTTGACTTTTTTTATTGCATATTTTCTCACTAGCCTATTTCATTGGCTATATAAAATAATTATAAAATATGATTTTGTTTAAAAAGATAATATTGTCGTTTTAATTAACAAATAAAATTAAAATTCAAAATCAATTCAGTACAAATAAAAACTCTTTTATTTTATTCAATTTGAAAATCTCAAAAATATCGATAGTTAAAGAAAATGAATTGTTTTTTGTCACTTACTTTGAATTGACAATTATATTTATGTATGTTTAATTTTATTTTCATTAAATGTATATATGTTTTTAAAGTAAGATTCAACATAGAATAAAAGAAAATAAATTTTTTTTAAGAGATGGATAATTTTTTAAAATACGAACGAAAAAATTCATCTGCATGTTACTTTTTGGGAAAAAATTCGCTAATTGTTATCTAGTTCAGATATATATTTTTCATTTTTAACAAGTTTCTGTTTTTCACTTTGAGTCAAATTTTTGAAAATGTTTATAAATTTTTTTTGTCACGTAAACTTGTAGATCGCGCTTTTGTATTAGATTCGTTATTGTCTAAAATTTCAATTGAAGTTGGCACTTACAAATCAAGAATAAAGACTTATCTAAGATACAATAAGCAAACAAGAATTTGGATGTGTCTTTAGTACACGATACAAAATTGATAGACCAAGATTATGATTGAGATCAAAAGTTTGTGAAGTAGAAGAATGATTTCTCCAGGGGCGTAGGGAGGGGTTGGGCTATAGCCCCTACCTTACCCTCAGTTCAGCATCATTTTTTCAAGTTAATTTTTTTTTTTTTGTCTTTAGAAGATAAGATTGCCTTCTATATTATCAATAAATTTAAAGTTT
>CAIGRH010285155.1:0-12600 GCA_903798295.1 Fraxinus nigra
ATCTTGATTTATAATATATGTTTTTCCTAAAGGTTAAGCATAATTATCATATTATTCTAAAAATTGATTTATTATAATATCTTCTTCATATTCGGAGAATTCAACTACTAAAATTTATAATCCTTCATTTTTTATTTCTACTAATTGTTGAGAACTATTTACTTGTTTTATCTCTTCACTTAGGGAGTTATATTTAATACTTAATTTTGTTGCTAATTCTTACAATTTAATTCTATTAGTATTAGTTAATATATAAATATTTTGTAATTCTTCTAAAATAAATTTATCTCTTCTATTCATTTTATAAGTTTAAAAAAAAAAAAATTCAGTTTCCTTACTAGGCTCTGATACCAATTTTGGAGGTAAAATGCGGAAAATAATTAAAATATAAGACTAAGGGTATAATACACCATCTACCCACAAAATGACAAAATGCCTGTAAGAGAAGCATTATTCAAAATGGAATTCTGAATAGTTAAATAGCAAACCTTGTGGATATGGACCTATACCACACCAAAACGAATAAATTTAGAGTTAAAATATAAATATATTATCATTAAAAATATTATAAACGAAACTTCTACAATAATAATCATTACAATGCAACAAAATGACGTAAACAATTCAGTGTGAGCCTCTTAGTCGATACTAATATCTTCAACCGTAACACTTGATTTATTCTATGCACAAAGATAAAGAGTATAGCAAATATAATCATTAATTATAATTAAATGATATAAAACAGGTAATAAAAGAATATGAATAAAAATATCAAATACGATAATATCTTACCCATCTTTCTTTAAGTCGTCTAATGCTTCTACTTTATCCAAATATTGACGAATCACTATAGGTTCCATATTAACATGAAACAAATTTTTAGTGCGAATCACCTCCTCAACCATCTTTGCACTTAATGAACTCTTAAATGAATTGAAAATCTGACCACTAGTAGAGAATGTTAACTTAAAAGCAAATGTGGATATTTGAATGGTAAACACAACTTTGACAATTTTGGAGGCAATGTTGTTCTTATTTACATTCAATTTCCATTAGAGTATATGTTAAAAGGTTCATTAATCAAATTTTCACAACGGTCGTTTAAGTAATCCACTAAATCATTTTGATTGGAATGTGTTTACTTGTAATTGAATTAGATTTATTTCTGGAAGATGTTTGACGATTTGTTAAAATTGAAACCTAAATCAAACCAATTCGAAGTGATTTAATTCGGTTCAAAATCAAAATATTGAGGGGTCCACGTGGATCCAAACTAAGGATTTCAAAAAAACGATTTCGATTCTGTTTGACAATTTCATTGTTTAGTTTTACATGTCAATAACGAATTACACATCAAGACCTTGAGAAGTAATTTGTATATATGACTTAAAGGCGCTCCTTCTAATGGGCTTAGAAAATGAATTGGCTTACAAAATGAGACCTGAAGCTCGAATTCTAACAAACGTGGAAAATTCTTAAACACATATAATCGTGCAGCAACTTTTGATGCACCGTACGAGCTGTGTGTTCATCTATGATTATTTGCATGTTAGTATGTTGAAAAGTACGAAATGCGACCTTCGTTTTGGTACCCAATTTTTAATTTATTTATTTTTAACAAATGCATCAAAATTCTTACCGAAGTAGGACCCAAGAGACTACAAAGTTTGCCTAGACTACAAAGTAAGTATTCTAGTATGTCCATAAGATTGGACACTGGCGGCCTAGGCAAGGTGAAGGAATCGCTTCTCTTGCAAGATAAGTCCATTTTTAATTTAAATGATAAGCAGCAACTTTTGATATTGAACAACACTTCACTTTTCACGCGCCACTAACTCTCCACCTATTGTAGGAAGTTTTAAGTAAATCTTTGGAGGAAGATTCAGAAAATTTTGCGTTATTCAAGAACAACCAGAGATCATCTTTAATGGTAAAGGCACATGCCGAATTTTTCTTAGGTTTTATAAACTGAGGTCAATGAACTTTTAAGAGTAGCTCCGAATGCTGTCGTGATATCAATATCTTTGTTTCCCAGCGTAAAACAACGTAAGATAGTAAACAAAGGCTGGTAGTGAGCCAATGCCGCAAGAAACAACAAAAAATATTCCCAGAAGGTAAAAAAAGATACCTCGCGTTATTATTAGTTGCTAACAATGAATCAAGTTCAGATAAACTACATCGAAAACAACTAAAAAACCGTTCAGCCAATGGATCCTAAGTCTCTATGGGCGAGGCGATTCATCTAGTGTCTCTAAAGTCGAATTCAGAGATACCTTTTCCTGATATTGTTGGACCACCAGGACTGATGCTGTGGTAGAGAAATCTGGTGATATTAGCAAACTCCCAACAGGACCTAGCTCTGGGCATTCACCCCTTCCGTTTAATGCCAGAGCAACTTCGCCATCAGGCATGCGACCTACCAAAAATAAATTGCAACGAGCATAACTACGAATCATATCAATGGCTTCTGAAACATTTCTTACAGTTTTCTCTTCATATGTGATAGAGCTGTTTTCTGATATTTTCTCCTTGAAATTGGCAAGAAACTCCTCATCTTTTGAGACTGCTTTGTCTGCATGGCTATCTGCATTTATTCTAACAATTTCCCCCAAACTCTCGGGTTCTAGAGAAAAGTGAATGACTGCCATCCTGATTCCAGGGTGCTCAGACATGCGAATTCCGTAGGCAAGGGCTTCACGGTCATCACAGCCACCAAAGAAGAGAACAGTAATTGAGTAGCAAACATTACTAGCCGATATGTGGGTGCTTCCTCCAAGTCCACGGTCAACCAATATCCCTACTGAACACGAAGCATACTGCAGGACCCTACGGTTAACCCAACAGAAATCTGCTCGAGTAGTCTCCAGGGAGCCATCCAACCTCTGATGCTTGTGAAATGGTAAAATGATGATTGCTGCACTCTTCCTCTCAGCAGTTGTGCAAATATCTTCATGCATGTCAGACAGTGAAGAGATTGAAGTCATTGGTCGCACAGAGACTTTGCTCAACTGCTGGAACGCCTCAAAAGCAACGATGACATGGTTGGCATTTGACCTTTGGCCTTTATTCCAGAAGGGAAGACCATTTTTTCTGGCTTTATGCACCATCAATATTGCTGATGATCTCTCAGACAGCTCCATGAGGTGCATTGTGTAAACAAACAGGCCTCCATGCGTCTCAGTTCCACGTGACGATTCCATGAGGTTAATGATAGATGGGATGTTTCTAGAACTATGAAAACAGGCTAATATCCGAAGTTGAGTTTTCGGGCTTTTCCTTTCTATTGTTCTATGCTTATAATCTGTTTTGTTCATTCTTTTTGCTGGTTTATAAACACCCATTACTGCCGGAGTGGTGATGAAAGTAGTGAAGAGAGCCATGACAACCATGATAGCAAATGTCTGATCATTCAAAACCTGCATTTTAATAAATGTTGCACACTCCATGAGATCTTCAATAACCACAACTCAGAAGTAAGTTGGTAATGCTATCAAGAAAAAAAAAATTACCTTTCTATCTTTGCCAATGTTGAGAACAATGAGCTCTACCAAGCCTTTAGTGTTCATAAGAAAGCCAAGAGCAAGAGCTTCACTAATGGGCATTTTGCAGATAAGGGAAACCACAACAGTTCCAACAATCTTCCCAAAGCAAGCCGTGAATATGACCAATGCCAGGAGACCCCATGACTGAATCCCTTGGATTGTTGCCACATTAGTTTTCAATCCACTTGAAACAAAGTACAGCGGGAGGAAAAGGCCAGATACGAGATCCTCGACCTTTTCAACTATTGCACCTGCATATGGCCCATCCTTTGGGAAAAGTATACCAACGACAAAAGCTCCAAACATAGCATGAATCCCAATAGTATCAGTAACAAAACCTGCTGCAAGCACAGAAGCTAATGCTAGACATATATACATCTCATCCACAGGCTCCCCTTCATGGCAGCGCCGGCCCATCCAATTAAATATTTTTGTGATGATGAAGTATGAACAAATTACAAAACCACAGCCACAGAGGAAAACCCATAATGGGACAACTAGCGAAAGATTATCGCCAGATAATGCGATGGCAAGAGCAAGCAGGATCCATGCGGCTATGTCATTTACTGCCGCTGCAGACATGGCCATTCTTCCAACATCAGTTGTTAAAAGTTTCAGCTCAGCCAAGATTCGAGCCAAAACAGGGAATGCAGTAATGGAAAGGGCTACACCCATAAAAACGAGAAATGCGGTTGCATTTACATCTTTCGCTATGGTTGCTCGAAGGACAAATGATGAACCGATTCCTAGTGCAAACGGGAGGCTGATCCCTGCAATGGCAATGCTTAGAGCTTTTTTACCCGTTCGCGATAGGGATTTAGTATCCAGTTCTAAGCCAGCGAGAAAAAGAAAGAACATGAGACCAATATTTGCTAGAGTATCTAACACAGTAATGCTTTTAGGAGGGAATATTGCAGCTAAATAGCTTTTGTTTCTACCAAGAGCAGATGGTCCAAGTAATATTCCTCCCTGAACAATAAGATCACTATTAGTTGACAGCAACACCAGCTCAACTGTTTTTTGATGACATAATAATGCAAATGGAAGGGAAAGGAAAATTATGAATTTCATGAATAATGTGCCCCAGACTAATTTACATAAATAAAAATGATCCTGTGCAACCAAGCACGTTAAATATGACTTTTACCTCAACATGTGAAAAGTCAAGGCATTTATGACGAGACATTGTGCCTTCACGTGACCATTCAAATTTATAAATCTATTTAGTCAATACACTTGTTCATGTACTGTTCATGGATGAGAAAAAAATTCTTCTTGTAAGCGTAGTTCTTAATTCAACGTGATAACCAATTACCAGTAGGTGCAAGCCAAAGTTGAAGACACTAGATATTACATCATAATGATCTTAAGTCTTTCCAGTGAAACAACAAACACTGTTTAATACCGAATCGACATTAGATTCATCATTCATTACTGTTGTAGTTGTTCTTCGTATATCCCTCACAAGATGAGTTTTTCTAGGTATGTATGCAATTAAATACAACAGAAACGAAAAGCAAAAAAGAGCTTACGATAATCTCAGCAATAACTCGAGGCTGTCTAAGTGGCCTCAGCAGAAAAGCAAGACCTCTGGTGACTACAACGACTAAACATATCTGCAAGATTGCAAGCGGAAGTGCAAAGTCCAGTGGGTTATCCCCCTGGAATACACCATTAGATGTGGCTTTCATTGGAGAAGGGCAAGTATGCCCTGCTGTACCATTTAATGCCATTGCAGCAAGAATCCTGAATTAAGAAGAGGATCAATTTCTCACTCCAATCCTGTGCAACATGAATCATTCAGGTTGATAACTTTAGGTGTCTGGATTTTAATTTCACTTAAACAGGCCCCATTTACATAGAGATCACATAGTAAACCATAGAAGTACAAACATTATATTTCCCCTAAACATTAGTTAACTTACTTCAGGAAATAAATAAACAGTTTGAGCAACCATTGGGACCAAATGCAAAATCTAGTCCCATCAATTAATTGATGAAATGAAAATGAAATTGAAACTTTTTATGTTAATTTTGGTTGATCAATCTATTTACCAACTTATTACTGGAATGCCAACGCAAGTTTTCTTTAACTCTTGCAAAACAAATCTAGCCATCTCAATCGCCCTTCCCCATAATTTCTCTTCAATTGCTATCACCTCTACTGGAATGCATATCCATTACCTGTTTTATCCATTATAGAATCGCATCACATCATATCAAGATCCACATTTTTCTCAATTTTGGTTTCTGGATATTTTGTACTTGAATAGCCAAAATACTCAATACCTAAAAATTAATTTATTCTAACTCAGTAGGTATCTACACGGATTCTTCATTCCAAATGATTGCCAAATTGGATCGAGCATCCTAACAATAGCAACTCAGAAGCTTGATCCTTTCAGCATCTACAATTCTAAATAAGTAGAGTTGGTAATGTTTATTATTAATTAAAAGTGAAATCAGGTCGAAAAAATTAAAGCACATAAAAATGGTAGAACGTCAAAAAATTTATGTGGGGCGGGGGAGTTGTGACTACAATAAGTAATTGGAATTATCATCTTCCGCGTCATATTGATATTTTCTCAGTTGTTTTGCTCGATTATCGATAAAACCCCAAATTAAGCACGATTTAGTTAAAACAAAATTCCACTAAAGTTTTACTGCATGTTGACTAAGAAACTCATCACGAATGACTAATCACAGGTCCTTAAGATCAAATTCTTTCCGCAAGGGTTTGAAGATTCAAAAGTGGGCTGCCCACAAAAGCTACTTTAATCCCTCCCTCATAAAACAAATTCATAATGTAACCATCAATAACTTAACCCGCAATACACACACAGATATATATATAGAGAGAGAGAGAGAAACGTTGTAGTGGATAGAGCGTAAAAAGAGAAGAGAATTACCTGAAGAAATAGTGGGACCGTAACTGGAGTTGAAGATCAGCTAGAATAAGGAGATTTATAGAAGAGTTCAAATCTGTCTGACCGCTTGGCAGAGGTGTTTGGTTTCTCAAGGAAACTTGTAAATATGGAAGTCAACGAGCCAGCCTAGTCGAGTCCAGCCGGCTCGCAAGTCGAAACTTGAAGCTCAGACTCAGTAAAAATGTTTAAAGGGTATTTGGTGGAAATTAAAATCAAATTTTTAATAAATTGTGATAGAAATTTTTGAAACGTATGATTGAAAAGTTATGAGATCTGTGAAATATGTTGTTAATATTGATTGTTTGACTTTTACTTGAATTAAAATCAAATTTTAATCCGGATCAAACAGACACTTAAAAACCTTGAGGTTTAGACCTTGTCGAGCCAAGCTGAGAATTTATTATTATTATTTTTTAAAATATAGAAGTCAACTGCCTGCAAATGGTTTCCTTTTTTAATATATTTATTTATCTATCTATAAAAATATAGCCAGTTGCCAAGCAGCGAGCTGCCTGATAGAAGACAGCTACACGCTGCCTACAAATGGTTTAATAAATATTATTATTATTATTATTATCATTATTATTATTATTATTTAAAAAAAAAAGAATATTATGACGTATGTAAATGGTTTAATATTTTTTAAGGTTTGACTTGTCACAGGTTGAAAATAGCTCGTGACACGAGTCGACGAGCCACACGGGTTGGCCCCAGCTCGGCCTAAGTCACGAGCCGGGTCGACTCGGGTCTTTCTTGAGCCTAGCCCCGAGGCCCACAGCCGCCTAGCAGACATGTAAAACTGACATCCCTACTTTTAAAATTGATAAAAAGGAGTGAAGGCACTTTTATGTTTGATGACTATATAAGCTTATTGGCAAAATAAGAATAGTGATTTAAATTAAAATATAAAATGTTATGAAATAAAAGTAATAGAACAAAAAGACGAAAAAAGTGTCAAAATTTAAGTATATATTTTATTGAGAATCAAAACATGTATTTATAGGTTCAAAATGAGAGTTACAATTATAATATAATCGATTTGTCTAGAGTATATAAGACTTGTCTATATATTATAATAAAATTAAATAAGCATAAATAATTATCTCATTGTTTTACAATACTCATCTTTCATGATTATTTGCCCAATAACTACCTCGTTACAACTTACAAATCTAGTTGGCAAAGATTCGGTGAGATAAAAATACCAAATAAAGGAAAAATAATTATACAAAGATTGGAGTAATAAAAACGTTAAAACCTTGTCAAGAAAACCCAATAAATCAAACTTGAGCTAAGGAAAAATAGTACAAATACTCTCATTGATTTCAATAAATCAAACTTGAGCTAAGGAAAAATAGTACAAATGTTCTTGTTTCAAATCATTCATGTCTTGTATGCCAATATTCTCAATATTACAATTCCGGTGAAACATGTTTCATGTTGTCTTGTTGTAGCATTTCAGAAATATCATCTTCATACGAGATGTTTTTCATTTTATATAACTATAGTAACATGATGATTTAGAAAACGGCGCTTGTTATTCTCTTCGGAGTCTTATACATATAAAGTTATTATTTTGAGAATAAATGTCTTGTAGGTTATGGACATTCGTTACACAAAAAATATGTCTCATTAAGATTTTATTAGGAAAACTTTGTGAGAAAAATTCCAACAAAGGAAGAAGAGTACACTATTCTTTTAAATACGCTAAAAAAATTGTATTATTAAAAATCTTGCCAAATAAATTCGTCGGGATAAAACCTTAGTCGAGAAAAATAATGCAATGCGTATTTACTTCCCTTGTGATAATATCACTTGAATCATATGTTTCAGACATATTAAATCTTCGAGGATAACATTAATAGTCATATCAAACGAATTAACCATGATTGCCTATCAAATTTTGGAGAATATGGACTTGTGATTGCATCTACTTCTATCTTTGCAAAATTTATTATGTTAAATGTCGTGTATTATATACTACGATTTCATTTTTCTCATTTACTTTTTTGTACAAGTATAAACATTTGGAATTTCGAACTGCAGGTTCAAAATTTCCAAGTTTCTCTAGTAAATTCAAATTTACTAGGATTTTGCGTCCTTTTATTTAGTGAATTATTTTTTGAATCGATACGTTTCAATAAGTTTAATTTGATATCCTTGTTATTCATAATATGCTATTATTCATAATATGAAACGATATACTTGTAAAAAAAAAATATTTTCAATAACTTTTTTTTTTTTCAATTCTATTTCTTTCTCTTAACAACATAACTTATTCAGATACCTCAGTTTTTAATATTTCAAGTATCTAAACCTTTTTTGCAGTTTTACATTTTGTTATGTCTATATTCTCTCCAAGAGTATATACCTCCTAATGGGACCATCTTTCTCAAATGCTTCATTTTCTTTTGGAGATTTTTCCTTAGAATCAAATATATTCACGTTTCAAGTGTATAATAGATATATAAGATATAATGTTAACACATTGTCCTTTCAGGACATCAATTCGAGTTGGAGCATGTAAAGCGGTGTATGAGGCAATGTTAATCTCTTTGATTAGTGAATACACCTTAAATGAATTATCTTTTGAACTTTTAGTTCGAATTATCATTTTCAAGGATCTAATTAGTAGAATGATCATTTTGTGCATTATTTTCAACTTCTTAATTCCTTCCTCTAATGTTAAGAAAATAATTCGATCAAATTAACAATGAGTAAACGGCACTATAAGATATCACCCCTTAGGGTTTAAGATATTTTATAATGGTTCAAATTCTTAGCATTTCTAATATTTGTTACAGTGCACTGTGGTGGAACAATAATAGATATATTTCACTTTAAAAAGTCATTATATGAATAATATTAGGTTTTGACAATAAGCTAATTATAATAGGGAGAATTTTAATATTGGTACGATACTTAATAGCATTTCCTAAGCAAAAATGAGAAGTATTTTATTTTCAATAGTAAGGGTTAAGAAATTAATTTAGAGGCACCTAACAAATGATAGTGTTAAACCAGTTATTGTCATCCCAAATAACACTTTATTAAAGGGTTGAGATTAGACTCATTAAAATTAACAAGACACGTTGTCTTGATTGTATAATCTGAAAATTATAATCAATTTAAAATTTGAGCAATAATTTCATAAAATTCAGGATGCGAACACATACAATCATCTAGTGGATGTATCAAATCTATTAAATAAAAAATAATATCTAGATGACCAACATGGATGGTGAAGGGACCACTTTATCACTCTAATTAATTTTCAAAAATATAGGGAATTCAGTCTCTAACGATGGTTAATGACCAATTTTCAATAAAAGAGAACAAATATTATATAAGAATTCATTGGATTGAAATCTTTTGATTCTTCATTAAATGTCCATTGAATTCTTAATTTCGTATCATTATTGATCCCACGATGATCCAATTGATCATGCCAAATAATAATATATTTAGTAATTGAACTATTGGTTCAATATAGTATTTGTTTCAATTGTACAACATATATTTATTTGAAATATTGATATATACTTAGTTATAATTATTCACAAATAATAGAACAGTAGTTTTCGAGAATATTGATACATTTAAATTAATTATAATATTTTTCTAAAATATTAATATGTTTAAATTTATGCTTCTCAATATTGTATTTTTCAGAAATACTAAAATGTATTATTTTTGCTTCTATATCAATATCTTATGGAATATTAAAATTTTAATGTCATGCCTTTCAAAAGCAGATAATTTTTTATTTTTTTTTGAAACCTTTCAAGTGTGTTGTGTTTTTTTCCAAGACATTAATACCATATTCATTTAGTACAAATATAATTTCTAGTTGTACTTCTTTAGGAGCACTAGTTAAATTAAAATATTTAACTAATCTAAAACTGCACAAATATAATATATAATAGCAATAGAAAGACTTTTTAAAAAAAAAAAAAAAAAAATTACTTGAATTTGAAAGTTTTAGAAAACTTTGAATAATTAACAAATCTCATATTCCTCAAAGATGTAAACTTTAAAAAATTTCTACTATTCACATAGATATTTCTTACGAATAAATCGTTAGATTTTGATCATAACTATTGAAGTTGAAGATAAATGAGTTGTGAACGTTCTGTCCAAATTTCATGATAATCGAACCTTGGAATGATGTGATGTAAACGTTTTGATCACTGGTGGAAATGCTGTTTAGATCTTGCGGATTTTTGCGATGTTGATCTTGAATTTCTCTCTTATTTTGGTGAGCTTCTTCACGCTGATAAAGTGTTATGAAATAAAAGTAATAGAACAAAAAGTGTTATCTATATATCATAATAAGATTAAATAATCATCAATAATTATCTCATAGTTTTACAACAAATAATTAATTTTAACTGCATGTTTTATGAGATTTACAATTTTTTAATCATACGTTTTATTAATTTTTATCAAAGTCTAATAAAAATCTAATTTTTAACTATATCAAAGAGGGGCTAAGTAAGTTTTAATATAAATAATTGTTTTATTAAAAAAAATTAAGACTTGATAAGTTATAATAGATTAATAGTTTCATTTAGAACGATAATTTTCTTTCATATTAAAAAATTATTCAAAATCTTCTTTATGGGTTATGAGTGTGCAAGTCATATAAAATTTACTATATTCTACAATGTATGAGTTGAATGGACTCACTGTTGCATTTAATGGAATGTTATGTACTTCGTGGAGGAAATCTTTCAACTAATATCAGCGGAGAAAGAATTGTGGCAAATAAATCTCATCAAACAAATAGTAACATTCTGAAAAATAATTAAAAACAAAGGTTAATAGAGGGGAGATTTAAGAACGTCTAATAGAATGAGAATTAATACTACGAATTGAATTAAAAGAAGACACTATTTTACTTGTTTCTTTAATTGAAAATTAGAAGAATGCGTCACATCGAAATAAGGAATAATATTATTATAGATCGAAATAAATGAATTTTGTAATTCTAAAGTTGAAATAGAGAAAGTTTTAAAGGATAATTAGCACAAAATGTCATCATTGTTTGCACTCTATCACTTCAAACTTGACTTTTGCACTCTTATTTTAACATTTTCTTGTGAAGTTGGCCACTTTCGTCTCATTCCATCAAATCCTTGCATCAAATATGGATAGGTTGGAATGAAGGAACATATGAATTCTCGTATTTCGTGGCAAAAATGAACGAAAGTGTTTGGCTATAATTTCACTTTATTGTGCAAATCGTCCCTATCCTTTTAATTTTGACATTCAAGACCTCATAGCAACTTATTTTTTTGCGCAAAAGGTTCTTATTGATTATTTTTTTCATTAAGATATTGTAAAAGTCATTTACCCTCCTCTTTTAAGTAAATGAATAGAAAATAAAGAAAGCATAAAAAAAATTGCAAGAGTTTCAAGTTTTTTAAAAAGTACAAACGAGCCTTGCTTAAAATAATTTAAAACATACTAACAAAAGAAAAAATATTTCATCTTCCCAATTGACCCCATCTACATCCTCACCTATCCCTACCCTCCATCACCACCACCAAAATAATTAAAAAGAGAATTAAAAGTATAAAAAAGTAAGAAAATAACTAAAAATAGAAAAGTAAATACATAAAGTGGTTCTTCTTCATCCAATCCCGCACCTTGCCATATCGACCACCACCACCTCCACCCATTCTCCCATCCTGCAGTGACACAATCCAGGGATTTAGACATTTTTCTGCAATCATGTTTTGTGTTCAAATATATTTTTTTTCATTAAAGTTACAGGAGTTTTTTAGGGATTTAACTATTTCAACAAGTTCTTGTTGTTGATTATATATATAGGGTTCATTCAAGATCTTAATTCAAACCACAATCCTAACTGTTCTAATTCAGACTTAACTGAGAAGAAAATAAATCCTGTTTTTGAGAAGATGTAATTTTTGGTTAATATGTTTTAAATCACTTTAAGTGGGACTCGTTTGCACTATTTGAGAATTTAGGACTTTGATTGCAATTATTTCTTTATATATATATATATATATATATATATATATTTTGTTTTCTATATATATTTTTCTTTTCTATTTAGTTATGTCTATATATATTCACGCCACAGTTTTTAATAAGTGTAAATTAAA
>CAIGRH010285179.1:0-12115 GCA_903798295.1 Fraxinus nigra
TTGCTTACGATTGCTTAAGTGACATTTACAATTGAACCGTTTGAACTGTAATTATCTTTGATCATGTTTTCCACACATTTTACACTAGTATTTGGTTGTCTATTTCAAGAAACAGGTAGTACAGAGTTCGTTCAAGATAGTTTATAGTTTAGGTTGTGTCATTGTTTTGAGTTTGTAACGTTTATTTTATTACTGCCTTGACATAGATCAGTGTTTTGTCACAGAATGCCAAATAGAAAGTTTGTTAGGTTTTAATTGATTTTGTAATTGGCCAATTCTGTAAACAAAATGACTTAAATTGATAGAGTGTGATAGTTCAAAGAGTAATGTGCAAATTGCTTAAAAGTTGGTTATTAGGTTTAGGGTTTCGAGGTTGGAACAAAGAGGAAAACGGCACGGATTTTTGCTGGACTGTCGCCAAGGGTTTGGCTCGAGCTATAAAAGCAGAAACATCATCGTTAGACAGTCGTCACTCCTTCGCTCGAGCGACACCCTGTCGCTCGACTGTCGCTGAACCTTCACTCGAGCGACAGCTTTATACGGGAATATTGTATTTCGCGTTTTAAAGTTTTTTTTCCCGGCCCATCTATTTGCTACCCTATATATAAACATCCTAAAGCTACATAACGAGAATTCTAAGGTTGAACAATAAACAAACACTGTACTGTCAATTTTCTTCCATCATTGAAGCTTTCAACCTTCATGTTTCTTTGCGATTCGTTCTTGGTAGTTAGAAAAACATCAGTTTCAATATCCAAATACCAAATACCAAAAACCAAACTTCCTACATATCTGTCAGAGGTGCTGAAGATCAAGGAAGGCGATTGGAGTTCCAATCTGTGAAGAACATGTTGTTCTTCGTGATCCAAGGGAGGTAGACGATTCTACCAAGCTAGGGGCTGCTATTGGATAGCGGAGTCCTAGGAGAGCGTTGGTTATTGCAGCTGGAATTGGTGCAAGGGAGCACAGAATTAATGAGAGCTGTCAGTATTGCAATCAAGAGATCAGATAGTTCACGTCATCGTCTAGTAAACTATAAGTACAGAATCGTTTATAGTGGATTTACTGACAAAGTGCCATGAATTTTTCCCAGTTGGGTTTCTCCGTGAACAATTCTTGTGTTCTTTACTGCTTTATTATTCATTGTTTATGATATGCAAACCGCGGTAATTCAACATAGGATAATCTGACTTGCATGATTAACCATCTAGATAAGAATTACACATTAAAAATTTTATTTTCATTCTTCTACTCATTTTCAACCCTACATTCTTCAATAAAATAATATTTTTCATCACATCAATAACTTTTCCTTCTTTTTCAACCACACATTCTCTATCAATGTACTATTTCAGAATATATTCTTCCAAAATAATGTGTCTCAAACACACTCTAAAAGTGACTTGTTGTTGTTTAATTCGTAATTGTTTTTAATTTCTCATTAAATATCTATTCACCTCCCTCTAGGTATTGTTAGGGTCGAACTTGCATCATTTTTCAATGTTTATGTCCATTTGGCAAAAAGACTTGGTCCAAAATTTGAAGATATTGAAAAGAACTAACCTATTAAATACGAAAACAAACGAAATAAGACTTGCCTAAAGCTGGCAGATTATTGGCAAACCAGAGGACCTATAGTTTACCAGCATAACCTAAGGGTCATCCTTCAAGTAAATTCGATGTAAAACGTGCCAGCTTTGATTTACCTTGTATAGATCCAGATTTAAATCCGGGAAATAAAAATTAGACTAAGACGAACTTGAACCACAGGGGAAGATTTGAAATTCATTTGCTAAAGGTTACTTACACCAACTCTTTTTTATTTTGATAAATCGAGAATTTTTATTAATAATAGTTTAAAAGCATCCTAAACTCAGACCAAAAACCATCACATCTCTATATGTTGCAATGAAATGTGAATACAATAACATCAAAGAGAAGATCTTAATCTTACAGCTTAAGCTTTCATATGAGATAGTTAACAGAGACTGATTGTGAAACTATCATAGAAGGTTGAGGACCAGCTTGGTACTCACATATGTTGGGGACCAATGAGCCAGTTTTATGCACACTGGAACGGCCCCAAGTATTAGCTAATATTTCAAAAATCATATACAAAAACTGATATTTGATTATATTGCTGTTGCCAACTAAAACCACCATGCGAAATACGAAGCTGAAAATTTAACGAGCCATTTTTTATAATGAAGATCACTAAAATGACTTTAAATACACCAGAAATATACAAGTATTTCATTATCTTTACTCACTAAAATGATGATGGGGAAAATAAGAACGGAGAGAACTCACAAGAAGAGAGTATCCACAAGCAAGGGATATCAATGTTGGATACATATCCAAAACAGCAAGAGCTATAGCCTCTGTTACATGTGGAACCTGTGTTCATAGAATATTTATGAACTATCAGTTAGTTTATCCTAGTACAAGTGAGGACTAAGTATGAAAAATAGAATCCAAAGGGCAAATTAACAGCCATCCATTTCTCACCAAGTTCTCGAATTCATACTCGTTACACCTAAAAATTTCAATAAAAAAAGGAACACAAATGATTATAATACTATACTGTAGGAGGTTGAATTTAACGGCAGACCACCTCAGCAGCAATACCCTTTTCTCAACAGCCATGACTCTATGAACAGTATTATCTGTCATTCCTTTCTCTTGGATAGAGCTTTGTGGAAGCCCCTGTACCATAAATCAGTTCGAGAGTTCAAATTAAAGCCAAGTTCATGTTGAGATGTAATCACCATATTTAAATTATACAAAGATTTATCTTCTTCTGCATTTCTTCGATGCTTGCCTTTCCAACTGATGTTTCTATCTGTCCATCTTATATTCTATTGCTATAATTTTGTCTTCATTTTTTTCTCTTTGCATAGGTGAAAACATGCTTCTATCTAATTCCACTCTGAATCTTCTAGTTTGTAGGTATGGGGTTTTCTGAGCTACTCCGTGCATTTGCTGAGGTTTCCGAAACATCTCGGAACTAGGAGATGTCCGCAATCTGGCCAACTGTTCTTTGTCGTCTACAAGAAGATGAAGTTTATAGTTTGATTCCTAGTCTCGAACCAACATATGATCATTGTGATGCACAAGCTTCATATAAATATGAATGTAGTTATATTGTTTTTCCAATTCAGATAGAAAATATGATGGCTAGATACTAATCGGAGTGCTTGTGAAATATATTATCTCATTTTCTTGCCTTTATTGCGACGTAATGGTGCCTTTTTTTATGCCAGGTCAAGTTGGTCTCAGTGCCAGCTAGAATAAGCTGATGAATGCTGCTCTACGTTTGCATCTAATAGTCAAAAGTTGGCAGTTCTTCCTCGAGTAGGCCTTAGGCTAAAGTCTAAATATCAAAAGTGTACCAGTTTTAGGGTACATTAACTTGCAACAAACAAAAAGAAGAAAAAGAAAAAGAAAAAGAAAAAAGAAAAGAAAAGAAAAAAACTAACCTTATCCGTTGATTTCTTCTGCTTATTCAAATCAGCAGATTGCAGTCCCACTTTTTTAACTGAAGCACCATTAGTCCACCCCAAATCTGACATGACTACTTCAGCCGAGTCAACTATTGATTCGTCTCATTTGTCTAGAAGTGAAACATCTTTCGAAGTGTCCAAAATCTTATTGGGATCAAGCAGTCCAGATCTCAATAGGCATTCACATGCTGCTTCTTTACCTTCTTCTGTTAGCATGTATCTGCATTTATAGTTCTCAATAGAACACATGGTGCAGAGAACACATGGTGCAGAGGTTCGACATCATTAAATTCTTTTACGGACTAATTGGAACTCCCACTTGTGAACAAATGCCCGAATTATTAGATAGGGAATCAAATAATGATATTAAATCCATTTTGGTTCATTATATAGCGCTCCATTCAATAACTATATATTTGTCTAACTTGGATGTTTCTAGCAGCTACACAGTTTCAAGCCAAATAAGTATATGAGCGATAAATGAATCCTGAGTAAATGGAGAGCACTTCCTCCATAACTTAATATCGGAAGTGATGGGTGAAGTGCCTTCCACCATTTTTCTTAAGCTTCTACCAGTATTATTCAGCAGTTGGAGGCATTAACTTAGTATTTCACATATTACTAATTCCATGCATTTAAGAGAAAAACTGCATTGGACAGTATAGAAGTGTAAGGTGGGTGGGCACCAGGCCCGAGAATACATTTTGCAAACAAGAAATTCAGCAAATGATTCAAAAGTAAACTGCAAGTGCTAATGCACAAAAGTCTCTGATAGTGTACATTTGTGTTTGGGGGGAGGGAGGGGGTACAGTAAAACTATCTCAATTTAGCAATTCTGGAGCCTGCATATCTAATTTGAATATATTCTGGTAGTTATTACAATTAAATCCAGCAAACAAATCTTGAAGTTAATTTTGAAGAAAAATAAAATCCAGAGACGCATAACAAAAAGGGAAAAACATAATCATACTTCGAAGGCAGCTCGACTTCACAACAAGTCCCTTAGTTATTAATGTCTTCACGCAGTTCCATCTGTTGTACCAGTTCCCTGGTGAACTTCCAGATTTCCCTTTTGTTTTTTCAGGCCTAAAGATAGTAGAAGAACATCTTAGAAACCAGTCAGAGTAACTGATGCTTCAAGGTCATTTCTAAACTAGGAAGACTGAAATCATACGCAATTGGCACACGAGCCAACCTACTAATGTCAGCTGCATCAATAAGCTCCCGTTTTCGCATAAATTCATTTCCATTTTCTGTCCCTCTAATGCCATAAAAACATCATACCAGTATTGGTGACGAAACGGAATTAAATCAGAGAAAAAAAAAACTGTGAATAGAAAATTCTAACCACTGACCTGTAGAGTGTAATCAACAAGACAGAATTCTTTTGTGGCACATAGCGCTTGGATCCCATATTTTTATTATCCCCTGTAAGTGTTCAAAAGTAAAATGCAAAGAACCCACCAGGTATAAAACACTTGAAGAAGTAATGGAATATCCATATATTGCACGAGAACTCGAACAGATGATACAGAAGAGGAAATACCTTTTCTGGTCATATCTTCATTCTCTGAAACACCAGAATCTATAGCAAAAAACCCTTGCATTTGCCTCAAAATCCATTTATCCACTCTCCCTACAGTCAGATACACAATTCTAATAGCACAAAACCTTTATTTGCTCTAACTGTATATTTACAGAAACATAGAGATAACAGAAGTATTACACAAATGCCTAGAATAGAAAATTTTATATAGTAAGTTAAAACTTGAAAACATGAGGAAATGAGTTCATCTTCTCTAAAGAAAATATTAAAAGAAGTACAAAGCTTGTAAATGATTAGAAGAAGTATAACAATTCCTGCGGAAAGTACAACTGTACATAGAAAAACTTGTTCTAACCTCCAGGTTCCCAAGGGAAATAATAGTAAGAACAAAATTTCAAAATTTGTGAAGGAATAAAAATTTAACCGTCCAAATAAAGTCCTAATATTGGAAACCCAAATTCTTCAATCCAATAGAAATGTTTAACGATTGATCATAAAAAACAACTCCTGAGACTGAACGTACTTTAAGATGCCTCCCTCGATCAGATATAAATGAGAATACAACTTAATCTTTAGACTAACATCAACTTCCAAACTGGCTTCAAACTATTTATCATAACAAAACATTGACCTGTAGAAGTTCATTTTTCGAACCAAATAAAAAAGGTCTTTTGGGGTAAAAATAAAAAACACAATCAGGGTTTGAATGACAATTAATGAAAAAGGCTTTTGAGTTTTTACTTACTTGATTTGAGACAAGTCTTTCCTGAATTTGATTGGGGCGCTGAAATTACAAATATTAGAATAAGCCTTGTTAAGGGTCCAGTCGGTATTGTCGGAGATGCCCTGGGGATGCTGCGCCATTTCTTGCCGCTTGTTCCACATGTACACCGCCAACTCTGCATTTTCCGGGCAAGCGACTTACTTTGACTATCCACTTTCCACAATATTCAGACAAAATTAGGGTTTCTATTCTCATCGGAATTAAAATTTAGGGAATTTTCTGATCGAATTTTGCTATGGTTCTTCAATGGTATGTATCATTAACAGATATATTCATTTGGGGCAAAATGGCGCCAGGGGTCTTTTTGAAGTTGTAGAATGTGAGCGCAAAAGTTTGCAAATTGGCCTCTCTACTTTTGGTCAGTTATAAATGAGACCCTTCCTCTATTTTCTATTTTCCCTATCCCTCATAGAAACAATTTTTCCTCACATGTAGGGTGTATTTGAGCCACATTATTTTGGAAGAATGTATTCTGGAATAGTATATTGATAGATAATGTGTAATTAAAAAAGAAGAAAAAGTTATTGATGTAATAGAAAATATTATTTTATTAAAGAATGTGTGGTTGAAAATGAGTAGAAGAATGAAAATGAAAATTAATTTGACATGAAGCCCCTGTTTGAGTCACATTCAAATTTTACTTCTCATTTTTCTACTCATTTTCAATCACACATTTTTCAATAAAATAATATTTTCCATCACATCAATAAATTTTCCTTCTTTTTCAACAACTCATTCTTCATCAATCTACTATTCCAAAATACATTCTTCCAAAATAATGTAAATCAAACACACTTGAAATTACGAAAGTTCCAATTTATTAAAATTGTTATAATAATCAAATAAAAATTTCTTATTTTTTGGCAATTTGGTCCTTTTTGGTTTTGCCAAAAATCAAATTTATATTAATTTTTGCTAAAAAGATGATAAAATGTGTGATTGAAAATTTGTAAATTCCATGAAATATGTGATTGAATATGTTGACTTTGATTTAAATTTAAATCTTTCTCAATATTTTTAACTAAATCAAACATGGTCGTATAGTTATTTAACTCCTGAGAACATATTCAACTATATTATTGTTAATGGAGGAAATAATTAGCCTTAATACAGATTGTGGTGCGAAAGTGGAAGGCATTTATAGAAAAGTAATTGAAGTTTTAGACATATTTGAGTCGCATTAAAATCTGATTTTAATCTAAATCAAAGTCAAATAATCAATATCAATCACATCTTTAATGTGTTCCACATCTTTTCAACCACACATTTCAAAAACTTCTATCACAATCTACTTAAAATCTGATTTTAATCTACACCAAACATCCTCTTAATTATGTTATTCAGAACCTATTTGAGCCCCATTTTTTTNTTAAATCCTATAACTCTTCCCCTTGACCATGCAAGCCAACAACGTTAAATTATAGACTATGCTCGTGAGTCGTGAGTATACAATGTATTAAAACTGTCATATCTTGTTGCCCTGTTTGGTACGGATTAAAATCAGATTTTAATCTAAATCAAAGTCAAATAATCAATATCAATCACATCTTTAATGTGTTCCACATCTTTTCAACCACACATTTCAAAAACTTCTATCACAATCTACTTAAAATCTGATTTTAATCTACACCAAACATCCTCTTAATTATGTTATTCAGAACCTATTTGAGCCCCATTTTTTTCTTAAGAATGTATTTTGAAATAATGGATTGATGAAAAATAAATAGCTAAAAAATAAAGAAATTTTTTGAATTTATGTATAATATTATTCTATCGAAGAATGCGTGATTGAAAAGAAGAGAGAGGAAAATGTATTTTGAAAATAATGGAAATCAAACCAAGGCTCAAATGGTATAATTTATAATGAAAGTATTGTTTACCCAAGAAAACATTTAAAACTACTCCTGTCGAATGAAGATACTGTATTTGGCTTCTGTAAATATTTCATTTGATTGAAATATTTTGCACTCCGTTAAATACAAAAGAGAAACTACAACGCAGATTTTTGTGCTACATCCAAATTTGAATAAAATATACCATCAAAAATCAATTTAAACGGTGAATAATATTTGGGAAAAAAAATAATAATAATAGTAAGGCACGGGAATATACATCAGCGAATGATATAGTGTAGTCTAAACATGTTAATTGGTGTTCGAGGTAATTGTTGTAAAGCAAGTAGTTGAATAATTGAAAAATGTACTCAAAGAAGATGAATCAAAACTTTCTTAAGTGAGGAATCGTGTCCCAAAATTTCATCTTTTTTGAGTTTATCCTTGTATAAAAATCCGTTCAAATTATAAGAATGCAGCATAAGCAGATTTGGATTTGCTCCCATCCTCCTGGATGATTTGCAATGAAGCAGATGATGCACCATAAACGGAAAATTTTGATCTTCAGTTGCTTATTCAAGGGCTAATTGTCTCTTTAAGAGGACTTTCAGACACTTCCTGATTCGCATCTACCATGATCGAGGTTAGCATTTGGTGCTTTCTTTCTTCATGGGCTCTCCTCCTATTCGATTCCAGGATGATAAGTAATGCTGTAACATCAGCGGGGCTAACACCACCTACTCTACTTGCTTGTCCGATCGTTTGTGGCCTGACCTGGAGCGTAAATCAGCATTCCAGAAATTAAATATTTTCACAACACAAGCATTTTTGCAACCGTGGCAATACCTTGACAATATTTGTGCACAATTGTAGGCAAAATAATTTGTATCGGAAAAATGATAATCATTCTGCTAATAATTCAGAAGTAATAAATCATGACGGACATTTTCCAATCATGGCATACGCATAATTATGGAAAAATAAATGGCACCATGATAATAATGATGCGAGATACCTTTGACAGTTTCTCACGTGCTTCATGTGACAATGTCGTCATTGCATAGTAATCAAGATCCTCAGGAAGTTGTCTGTGTTGTTGATTAACCATCTACAAACCGAAACAACCTCAAGACATAAGATTCAGCCCATCAGCCACCACACCACAATATTGTAGAACTGAGATCCATGAAATATTAGCCCTTCTGAGAAGTTGTGAAAAGTGATTTATTGGGAGAATTTGTGGTTAACAAGTAGGGAAAGGTTATGGAGAAATGTGAAAAATATTGTTTTTAGAGAATGAGTGATTGAAAATGAGTGGAGAAAAGGTGATTTTGAAAGAATCAGTTTCAAACAAGAGCTTAATATACTAGTAACACTAGTTAAAACATTAAATAAAAAAATAAAAAAAGTGTAAATAAAGCCAACAATTCAAGCAGGTAAATTTTATGAATGTGAGCAAAAAGATGGTAGATTGACACGGATGCTTTGGGAGTCATTTGGCTCATTTTGCATATAAAATGTGACATACAAAAAGACTAGCTCAATGTACATAAAACACGTCAGAAGCACACTTACTGTCTGACTCTTAAGGCCGTGTTTGGTAAACAGTATTCGACAAAATTGGATAGTGCCAGGGAAAAAAAAATGAATCTATACTGTCTAGTCCTATCCAGATCTGAAATCAAACATGCCCTATATTTAACTTTTTGTCATGATGCTTCAATTATTTACCTGCTGAAGTTGGTTTTGCTGTCGCACAATGAAGCCTGCATACTTGATGTCAATCTCTACGCATTCTTTGTCCACCCTAGATAGTAGATTATTCCCAAATCCATGCTTATCAAAAATTTTGTATTGCACGTGTGGCTTCTTAAGAAGGCTTTCTAATGTCGATGAATCCCTCACTGGCTGACCAGACACCTCAATGATTTCAGCAGCTAGATCTCCACCTGAAAGCAGACAAAAGGAGAGACTACGTTAAGATGGGCTTAAGCAGGTTTTCCAACTTCTACCAGATTCACCTATATTGTTTCATCTAGAATACTGTGCACGACACATTTGGGAGAGGTTGGTTGGGAATGAAAGCAGGGAGTCTGGTTACAAAAGTGCATGATGCGGTATCCAAGTATTTTGTAACAAGATGTTCTTTAGTTCTCTTTTCCCTTCTTTTTCTATTTACTCAAACAAACCAATTTTAGGCGATTAGCTGTGTGTGGATTATTAATGATTATTCATGACATGATTTTCAACAAAAGGGAACCACGATTTCTAGTTCTTGTGGCAGAAGCGTACAACTCATTAAAATGTTATCAACCATCAAAAGAAGACAACAATTTCTATGTGGATGTAGAGCACCCAAATTTTTCCGCTCCACATACTTTAATAGTTCCTGTCACTACTGATTTAACATACAAAACATCATCTGTATATCTTGCGGAAGATGACGCCAAAAACTATAGATCAGTCTTTAAAAGAAAAAGGAAATGATCAACCTGAAATCCGGGTTGTCTTAAGTCTCTGTTTCTCTTCTGAAATCCGTGCCTGCTTGTCCAAGTACACTTTCCAGCGCCTATCATCTATTAAACCAATATCACGTCCCAGAGGTGTGAGGCGGCTGTCAGCATTATCGGATCGAAGAAGCAAACGGTGTTCTGAGCGGCTGAAAGATAATATATTTGAAGTAACTAAAAGGAACATATTTTTTTAAAGATAAACAATGGGCTGTGTACAATCCCTTTTATATAGTCAAAAGTAAGAATGTAAACCTTAATACCTGGTACGAATTTAGAAGTGTTTTGTGCATCAAGGATCCACATAAGCTAATGCATGTGTCCCATACCAGTCTATGGATATAAAAATAGAGAGCATTTACACTGTACTTACCTGGTTAACATGCGATAAGGCTCTCGAAGGTCCTTTGTCACCAGATCATCAATCAAAGTCCCTATATAACTGCTTTCCCTCTCAAGAACTATCAAGGATTTACCAGCTGAATGTCTGGCAGCATTAATACCAGAAACAATTCCCTGTCAAAAAGAAAAATGTTGGAAAGGATTATCCCTGGCAGAGAACAAACCATAACAGTATCCTCCATAGAAATTATGAATTTCAACTTGCTATTTATCTCCAAATATAGCCCTTGTTTGAGCCCAATTCTTTGAAAACTCATTTTCAACTACACATTCTCTCGATAAAATAATTTTACATGCAAAACCCAAAAACTTTTCCTTACTTTTTAACCACATTCTTCAAAAAGATAACTATTATAAAATATATTCTCCCAAAAAATGGGGCTCAAACAAACCCATAAACACCTGTGCAGCAGCTTCTTCATATCCAGTTGTTCCGTTTATTTGACCAGAGAAAAATAGTCCCTCAATTTTCTTAGTCATGAGGGACCGAAAACACTGATATGCTGGCAAGTAATCATACTCTACAGCATAAGCAGGCCTCAACATTGAACAATTTTCAAGACCAGGTAACGTTCTCAAGAGTGGCAGTTGTAGTTTCTCTGGTAAACCAGTAGAGAACCCCTGCAGGACAAGCAGACCAAGATGGTTTTAACAGATATAATAAATTAATAATACAAACGTCAAATTCATATTTCCCCCAGCAGTGCAACCAAACTTTATTTCCCCCAGCAGTGCAACCAAACTTTTTCAAAATAATAGTATACAAACATCATTCATATACTAGATTCAGAATCCGTACCAAGTAAAAGATTGCAATGTTACAAATCCTCGAGACCTGTAGAACCCTCTATTTTGCAAGGGCTTGGGATAACGATATACATTTTTACATTCACTTGTCCTTTTACCTTAATCGAATCATGTCTAGACTTGTAACAGCTTCCAACTTCGACCCCATTAGACAATATAATATTCACATTATATGAAACAGGAAAGGCCATCAACGTGTTACTTTAAATAAGCAAACACTTAGTCAGAATATGGGTTTTCATATGCGGTGCACTTTTATTTGNGTAAACTATTGCATTGTTTCAAATCCTCGTGACCTGTATAACCCTATATTTTTCAAGTGCTTGGGATAACGATATACATTTTTACATTGTCTTGTTCTTTTACATTAATCGAATCATGTCTAGACTTGTAACAGCTTCCAACTTCGACCCCATTAGACAATATAATATTCACATTATATGAAACAGGAAAGGCCATCAACGTGTTACTTTAAATAAGCAAACACTTAGTCAGAATATGGGTTTTCATATGCGGTGCACTTTTATTTGGATAATGAAGCTGATTAGTTTCCGTATTAGCACGTTCAAGTTTGAGCCTTAAATTTCGAAGTAAGTTCTTTCAAAAAACTAAAACATAGACAAATTATCAGAGAACAATAAAAGAAAGAAAAATGCATGTAAAGTATCGTGGATTTAGATTAATTGAGAGAAGTTCATATAGTTCTCCGTTAGAAACATATCCATCTGTAG
>CAIGRH010285277.1:0-20424 GCA_903798295.1 Fraxinus nigra
CATGGAAGAGTTGCAAATTACCCTACAAAAGTCACCACTTTTCAAAAATAAAAACTGCCCAACGGTCATTTCTTTTATCATTTCATTCCATTTCTCATTTTAATTGTTTTGAACAACAATATCAACAACATACACATGAATACACACAGACAAAGAAACACAAGCACATAAAAGTACACGTTCATTCACGCAGTTTTTGAAATTCGGAAGGATGTTCAGGTTGTAAGGATTGATGGCGACAAGTTGCTCCACCGTTCATGACATCGTCGACGGCAACTGCTTTTGATTTTGTGTTGAACTAGTCATCTCTCTCCTCATTCTCTCTCTCTCTATATGTATATGTATGTATATATGATTTTGTAAATTTAAAATTGTAAGCCAGTATTACTATGTGGTTCTTGTCGGTTTTTTTTTATTTTATTTATTTTTATATATAATGCAAAGTTATCATTTTACTCCTTTTAAATTAGTCTAAAGGGTTATATGGAATTTGGGTGGTCCTGATAAAACATTATATGGAGTTGCATGTAAGGGTGGCAAACGGGGTCGAGCACCTCGTCTGCTCAACTCGTAGCCTACTCAGGCTCGTAGCGGACCGGCTCACCAAGTAAACAGAATCTGCTTGGCTTGCCTCATGGGCGAGCCCACGAGCTTGTGCCCACAAGCATAGATGATGACATAGGTTTGTGGCTATGGATCGTGACTCACCCACCATCTACCGTGATCGAAACGGTCACTTTTGAAGATCAAGTGACTATTTTGGTCACTGTAGATAACTATTAAAGGTAGTCGTTTGGCCCTTTAATTTTTTTCCCCCATTTAACACTTTTTTAACACAACAACAACAATTCATACTCTCTTTCACATTCTACAATATACATTCTACCATCAATTTCAAAATTTTCAATATCCTTATATCTTACGCTCTTCACATACTTTTATTTACAGTATCCTTACAATACACAATACATATTCTCTACGTGATATTTTAGACATATTGTCATTACAATTTACTTTCCTACAATTATCCAATTTCTACATATTCATTCATCATTTCATCTTCATTCAAGTTCATATATCATCAATTCATCACAAATGGATCTACAATCATTTGTTGAGTGCTTATTCGATATCGGTGGCGAATCACCTCTTACGCCAAAGTCAATTTCACAATGAGTTTGTCGATCTCAACTATGTATCCATTCTCAAAAATATTTCAGATTTGGATGCTCACGGAAATAGTAATCCAATTGATTTGAATGATGTTTATGTTCACGAAATGGAACGTGAGGAACTACATATTCTCGATACAAAAAGGAAGCGAAAGAGGGAAAATGACAAAATGTTGGGATCACTTTAAATTAATTACATTAGCAGTCGCTAGCAGTAATTTAGCACTTATCTAGACACTCATATGTACTTTGAATTCTTATTTTCCATTAAAGGATCTAGGGCTGTTACACTACTTGGGCATCCAAGTACACAGATCCCCTTTCCTATTTAGCATTTAAGTCAAGCATAGTATATTCTTGATATTCTGTAAAGAGCTTTTATGCAAGATGGTGAACCTTTACATACTCCTTCACAATGCATGATCAAAGGCTTCATATTGATCACCTGACATTTGTTTTTATGTGAATAAAGTGTATCAATTTAGAATGATGCTGGGCTGCCAAGGAAGGTTTGACCCTATCCCTGACATCCCCCTCACAATGGGGGGGCGGTGGGGTGGGGGAATTTTTTTTGCTTTTTCAATTCATATGGGGCCGCGTGATCCCACCACAGTGTGAGAGGATGTCAACGAATGTGTCAAATTTTTTCTGGTAAAATGGTTTAATCGATCATTTTATGCATGCTCCTATAGAGGTTCATTGGAATGTCGTTAAATGCATTCTACATTATCTTAGAAGGATGAGTTCATTCCATATTTCTATCCAAGACTCATCAAATCTTTCTCTAATAACTTACATTGATGCAAACTCGGCTGGTTGTCCAAATGATCATCAGAGTGCTGGTGGTTATTGTAATTTTCTTTGTATCTTGATCTTCATCAAAACAACGAGTTGTTTCACACCAATGCAGATCTGAGCCCATTTTTGGACTACATTTCTTAAAATTCATTTTTTTTTTTCTCAAACACATGTTCAATCATATATTTTATAAGACCTATAATTTTTATCAATTTTATTACCACACATTTTATCAAAATCTACTAAAATTTTAATTTTTAACATAGCCAAACAGGGATTAAGTATCTTGAAATTGCTAATGCTGCAGTTATGGTTGCATGGGTTGATGATATCCTCAATAAACTCTCTATTATTCAATCCTATGTTCCCTTGCTCCTCGTGACAAAGTGAGCGCTAAATATAATAAGTCCGTGTTTGAATCCCAATATTAATAATAGATTTTGCAAAATTAATTTCTTAGAAGAATGTATGATTGAAAATGAGTTTGAGAAAAAAAAAATGAGGTTCAAACATGGGTAAGTCACTATTTACCGATCATTTCATTGTTCCATATGTAAAATCCGAAAAAAAAAAATTACTGAAATTTTTTAAATATTACACATTTAAATGTTGGTCAATCTAAACTGCTTTAGAAACCATCTTCTTGTATTTGGAGAAAACTCATTTATAAAGTCATTACATTTGAGAATGAGGTACTAAGTACAACTTTCCTATGACATGCAAAATCGCCACAAATGCTATGAATCCAATGCTCATTACTAGTACAGTAGTAGGAGAAAGTTTAATCCCTGGAGCCTCTTCAGTGTAAAATTGCAGCACGGTGCTAGCCGCCGCTTCGGCCCCCCTGCCTCCGCCGCCTCTCCTCCGCCGCATGCCAGCTGCAACGCTTCTTGACCCTCCTACCATTGCTCTTCTCCACCTACATGCATCACTAGAGAAAAACGTCAAGATTTATTTATTGTAAGAGGTCAAAGTTAAATGTAAGAATTTATTGCTAATGTAAAAACGCTTAAGGGAAGTTAATGGAAAAACGTTTTGATTATCAGTTATAATTTCACGTTTCAAGAGTCTCGACTATGAAAGAAAAATAATTAATTATTTATTGTATGTACAGTATTTTGCTGTTTTTAATTTCTAAGAAGTTTTATTCTCTAGATGTTATTTTCTTGAATTTCGTACGTGAAAAAAAAAATAAAAAAATCAATCATGATTTGGTGAAAATAATCCTTTTCATTTAGGGGCGACATATTTCAAGTAGAAAAATAGCAACCTTAATTTTAGAAATTTCATGTAATTCATTTCATTTGCTTATTCCAAACACACAAAATGTATATGTATATAAATGATTTCTTGGGTAATGCTACTGGTACAAAACCCATTACAAAATGGTTGACAAAAATAGCCACATGGCGCCCCCCTATTGGAGGGGTAGGCGCCATGTGGCTATTTTGTCGACCATTTTGTATAATATTTTGTACAAGTAGCATTATCCTAATTTCTTTAGTATCGAGGCTTAACAATGTTTAGCTTACCATCGATGACATAACACAAAAGAATTGAAATGAGTATGCCAAAATTATATATTATGTGGAAACTTCCAAATCGATTTTACAGACACAAGTGCTTATCTATGTATAAATTAGAAATTGGGAATGCAATTTTCAGAAAAATCTTTTCATGAAAGAATATACTGTTGTAGTATTTGTCGTCGTACGCCTATCACTTCTTGGAGTATCGAATTTCTTCTTACAACAAAACTGATCACACTTACTCTTTTTGAATATGTACATGATAATCAACACGATCGAACACGTGCCAAACCAACACGATCGAACACGTGCCAAACCGATCCGAGCCGGCAGTACGGAGAAGGCAACATGGGTGCGTGTGGGGTTTGGACCAAACCTAATAGGATCTAGATCTTCTCCTTCCATAGACCAGTGGTATCCATTGGCACCCAAATTCAATTGTCAAACTTTTAGTATTTGAACCAAACAAAAAATTTCAAGTTTACCTATGTGGGATAAGTTAGGGCAATACAATCAAAATTTTCCTTGTACCAAGTTTCAGGTGAGTTATTTTGATTCAAAATATTTCATTCAAAACTAAATGATTTTCAACAAATAAATATATCATGTTAATCCTCTCACAGAGTAGAACGTGAATTTACATGGCCCCATTAATTTTCGATTACGGATCTCGTTGAAATTTGGACTCAAAGTTGATCCATTTCACAATATATAAACCTCCAACATATACAACTATATGTACGCATTAATCATAAATTTTATCCGTAATGACTCGAGAATTTTCTAGTCATTTAAGCATATTAATTCACTTTGAGTTGTAAAAGAAAAATGGAGGTAATTCCCAACCAATTCTTAAGAAATTAATCACTTTCATCACTTAATAGGGTATTGATGTTAAGGCATTCGAAACAAGGTGTCGAAGGATTATAATGTATGATCTTTGCATAAAGACTCTAATCATCTTATACCGTTGAGCACCAATTGCTTAGTCAATCTTGGCGGCAAACGGGTAGAGTTGCTCACGAGCTCAGCTCAATCACGGATCATTCGGGCTTATATTGAGACAAGTTATAGATCGAATCGAACTCAAAAATATCTCAGCTCGTGGGCATGTTGTGTAGTCTTGAGTTTGTGGGCCATGTCTACGAGCGGGCTTATTGGCCAGTTACTATGATTGTTTGGTCATCGAGAAAGTAAAAAGTATGACATTCTTAAAATATTAGAACCTTTATCTAGTTAAAACTCAAAATCTATGATAATCATATATTTCATCGTTTACTGTAATTCTCCCCAAAAACGAAGTTAGGTGAATTAATTTTCTTGTATTTATAAGTATTTTGGTCCAATTCTAGTATAAATGGTAACATTATACTTCTTTCTTCCATGTTATTCCCAACGAGAGTTCAACTATTCTACACATAAATTGAAATAGGAATTTTGAAATATTGACTTCAACAAATCGGCTCATTCATGGCCTCCCGAAATATTTTGAAACTATTATTTATTATCTCCGAAAACCCCCTCTTCTGAAATATCTTTTTCAACCATAGCATATAAAACGATAGTTATTTCCATGCTTGCAAAAAGACAAATAATTCATTACACATTTTAGAACATTAATAACGATTCGATTTGAAATCCATTGCTTTTCTCAATTAAAAACCCTTTCATTTTAAATCACTGAAAAATCATGAAATTTTTTGATAATGAATAGATGTAAAATTGTAGAAAATTTTGGTGGCAAATCTGGGGAAGAATTGGGGCTGAATCAATATTCAGATTTTAATTTTTAAGTTTCAATACGGTCCCCAAATTTAGGGTAATTATACGTTTATGATCCATTATTTTGTTCTCCATTTTGGGCCATTTGTTGTCATGGACCTGTTGGGCCAAAATTCAAATTAGGCTTTGTATTCGGATCCAGCCGATTTCGAAACATTTAAATATCACAAAACCCTAAATCTCAAAATTCTTAACTGAAGCTTCGTTTCTTGGCTGCGGCAGAACAACCCTAGGGATATCTCTGCTTCAGGCGACTAAGAAAAATCAATCATGGGTAATTTGCCAGATAATCATAATATACGTCTCTGTTTCACATATGATTTGATTGGACAATTAACGATAATTTGATTCGATTGTGTAAAATGCAGGTAAGGTTCATGGATCATTGGCTCGTGCCGGAAAGGTCAGAGGGCAGACTCCGAAGGTGGCGAAGCAGGATAAGAAGAAGAAGCCCCGTGGCCGTGCCCACAAGCGGATGCAATACAACCNCTTCGTTTCTTGGCTGCGGCAGAACAACCCTAGGGATATCTCTGCTTCAGGCGACTAAGAAAAATCAATCATGGGTAATTTGCCAGATAATCATAATATACGTCTCTGTTTCACATATGATTTGATTGGACAATTAACGATAATTTGATTCGATTGTGTAAAATGCAGGTAAGGTTCATGGATCATTGGCTCGTGCCGGAAAGGTCAGAGGGCAGACTCCGAAGGTGGCGAAGCAGGATAAGAAGAAGAAGCCCCGTGGCCGTGCCCACAAGCGGATGCAATACAACCGCCGCTTCGTCACTGCCGGTAAACTTTATTTGTTTGGATGCTAATATTTTGTTTTATTTTCTCAATGGTATTGTTTATGCGAGAAAAAAAACTTTGAAATTATAGATTTATGTGATTTTTTTTGGCTTCTAGAAGTTTAGTACTCCAATGAGATTGTTGTTACTAATTTGTTGGACACAAATTCTGCTTTGCATCCTTTTAATCTATTCAATGTTGGGGAATTCAAAGTCTTTAATTTTGAGTTAAGGATTGCTTATTTTTTCATTGGAGATTTGACCAGTAAACCATAATTGGTTCTCTGAGAATTTGTATAGACACAGCCACCTTAGGTAGAACACACCCTTAAAACTGCTTGCCCAGAGTGTCCAGTTAGTTATAACTTATAAGTACAAGCTCAGTCTTAATGCAAGATGCATTTAGAGTCTTTCAATCCATGCCTTCTCTTGTAATTGAGATTTACAGGTTTCCATATTTCCGAGTAGGTGACTCCATCGAAGTAGTTTCAACTGGAAATAGCTTTTTTTAAGGTTGTCCTGTCTGTGATTGGATCGTCTCAAGATGTGCATGGTGTTAATCTAATTGTTTCAACCACATTGGAGAAAACTTACCTCCAAATAGGCATATGCAAGTAGTTAAAGCCTCTAAGCCAGGCATATGCAATTAGAGTCATCCATATTTCATAATAGGTGAGGTGACTCCATGGAAAAAGTTTCGATTGGAAATAACTTTTTTTAAGGTTCTTCTGTCCGTAATTGAGTCGTCTCGAGACATGCAAAATCGAAACTATTTTTCGGGGTATTGAAGAATCTTTAAAGAAAAAAAAATTACTAATGATGTCACCTTTTCGTTACGTCCTTTGATACTCTTTTAAGTTTTATTGAATTGCTTTGAATAACTGAACGTATGTATAATATTTATCCAACTTCCATGCAATTTTCTTGTATTGAACGCTAAAATTTATTTGGTCGGAAACATACTGCTACTACTAATTCATGTTTTGCATTTGTACTACTGCTTGCAGTTGTTGGCTTTGGGAAGAAGAAGTCACCTAATTCCTCCTCGAAGTAAATTGGAGGCATCAATAGTTCTCTTAGAAACTTGGATTAGTTGTTTTTTTATTGTGACATGTTAGTATCACGCCAAATTGCCATGGCATTTTCTCGTTTGGGAATTTGATTGTTGGACAACATTACCATCACTTGGTTTTATCGAGTTTTGAAATTTGGAGGATCATTATATGAGTTCTATTTGTTTGATTGATACTATGCATGGCCGATGCTAGGATTAGTGAATATTAATAAAAAAGTTAATTAGATGTTTTTACGACGGAGTGGTTTTTAAAATTAATAGTTTATGGGTTTGATTGTTGGCAACCTGAATTGAATTGTACATGTCTACGAGATCTGTGGTCTAAACTCATTGAATCATAAATGTTTGGATAATTTTGTCTATATAAAAAGAAAGGTCGAGTACTTTGCTGCCTTTAGCTAATTAAATTAGATGTTGAAAGTATTTTGAAACTGTTTGATTCAAAATAATTATGATTTAAATGTTTAGCCTATGTTTCGTTCCTATTTTTTGCCTTTGAAATGCCATCCCCAGCCAAAGATTGCATCTTCTTCGAGTGGATAAAGTTACTTTGTTAGAATAATTTGACAGAAAGCTTGGCATAATTGTATGTAGCAATAGATGATTGAATGAAAAAGCTGACTTTGTTTTAAACTGTTCAATAATAGCATATCACGTGACATTATATCAATCTTGATGTTCATGTGACATTATTGATTTTAAAATACAATTTTTGTTAATTGCAAACTTATGGGTTAAAACCATTTTTAGATTATCAAGATTTTGAATCAATGCAAAAGAAGGGAAGAATCCGTGAGAGAGATGATGAATTAGGAATTTTAAGGTATTGATGGATGATATGGGTAATAATGGTGAATTTGGAGAATTAAGACTTCAAATCCCCTTGATAGGGTTCTAATTGTAATTTGAGAACAAAATCAGAACCAGAGAATAAACTGATGTTTGATTGATGGAAACTGAAGAAAATTACAGAACTGGAAAAGAACTAGTAGCCACTCGAGATGGCTAAACTCTTCTAAGGGTTTCACTACTCACTACATAAAAGACTTCCTTCCCTATCAATACCCTTCTCTATTTGTAAAACGCCTTCTAACTATTTTTCTCCACCTCAGCTCCCTTCTAACCGAATTTGTTGCTGCCCTCCCCTTCTTCAGTCTTCTTGATCCTTCTAAAATAGGTACTTGATTGGGGCTTATCATTACCTTGGGGATTCAAAGAAACCTTGTCCTCAAGGTTGGAAGCCGGAAAATGCTGTTGGTTGGACTCAGCAGATTCCCAAGAAGCCTCAGTAATGGGTAATCCTTTCAATTGAATCAGAACTTCTTGTTATTAATGGATACAAATATGTTAATTCTATCAATTGATAGATTAAAGGAATTAGACAGGTTATAGGAGACTGATTGTATTTTACTGATTCCATTTTCCTATAATAGATACAAATCTTAAGTATATAACCCCTTGTAATATTACTTCTTGAAATACATCAATATACAAAAATATTTTCCATCCCGGAGATTCATCTTCCATTCGCCATTTTTACATGGCATCAAGCACCGATCTTGGCGACTTCATAAGCTGAAAACACCTTCCGCAACCACATCAAATCAAATGGTAGATAACACAAAAATCGTGAATGAGAATTCAACCACCCAACACAGTTCGGAGAACTCGAGCCTTACCGTGAATGAGAATCCACTCACTCTACATAGTCCGGATCATCTGAACCTCATCTTGGTCTCCAAAGTCCTTGAACCACACAACTATGGACAATGGAGTCGAGCCATATGTATCAGTCTTAGTGCAAAGAATAAGATTCGGTTCATCAACGGATCCATTGAGTTGTTGTCACCTACAGATAAAAAATTCGGTGGCAACGTTGCTACGATATGATATTGTCGTGGATTCGGAATTTTGTAAGTCCAGACATTGCTTCCAGCTTGATCTACATGGGCTCGTCATCGACGGTATGGAAAGATCTCTATGATCGGTTTTCACAAGTGAATGAATTAAGAATTTACCAAATTCAATAGGAAATTGTTGAACACCGACAAAATCCAGATTCAATCTCTATCTACCTCAACAAATAGAAAGCTTTATGGGATGAACTAGCCTTCTATTAGGAACCATTCACTTGTACATGTGGGGGACTAAAGAAAGTCCATGAAAGAATGGAAAAGGAGAGACTTATGCAATTTCTTATGGGATTAAATGAAACGTATGCTTCGGTCAGAGGAAGCATCTTGATGATGAGTCCGTTGCCTGATACTCGAAAAGCTTTTTCCATAACCTTACAACGTGAATGGCAACTCGATGTCGCCTCATGCCATGAAGAAACCAATGGAAATTTTCAGGCCATGGCCATAAATCAGTCAAGCAAACCATTTCAAGGTAGTAGCTCATGTGAAATCACTTCTTCTTGCACTGGAGAAGCATCGAGGAAGCATCCAAATGCACGTATTTTGATCAAGAGAGACACATGGAGGAATACTGCTGCTACTTGAAAGGTTTTCCAGTGTGCCACAAATTTCATGGTAAAAATATCCAGCCGAAGAATAGGAGGGTTGCAGCAAATAATTCTAGCATAAGCCAAGAAGATGCTCCAAAAGTGCAACCAATCAAGCAAGAAGACCCAACCTTCACTATTGACGAGTATAATCAGATTATGGCCATGTTGAACAAAATGAATGGTAATCCCTTTACAAATGCCACAGGTAAACAAAATCCACCCACAACTTTATATTTGATTATGGATAGTGGAGCCACAGATCATATCTGCCATTCAAAACCTTTAAATCTAATTCATCAACATGATTTTGTGAACTTACCTGATGGCAGGACAACATCAATTAATTCCATCGGTTCGTATCAATTATCTCAAGAATTGAAACTTGATGGAGTGTTACATGTGCCAAAATTCAGGGTGAATTTATTGTCCATAATCAAACTTACCAAAACGTTGAATTGCACAGTAACTTTCTTTGCGTATTTTTGTGTTATTCAAGACGTGGATATGAAGAGGATGATTGGCCTGGGCAAGCAATTTAATGGTCTTTAATACCTCTCACCGTGACAAAATCCACCACTTGCACGTCATGTCAACAATGTCTCTAGTCTTTGGCATCAACGACTTGGGTATCCATCTACCATACCCCACCAAGCATTATCCAAATCCGTACTTGAAATAAGTTTTGATAACAAACATGTTTGCGAGGTTTACCCATTAGCAAAGCAAACTCGTTTACCTTTTCCTTCTAGTTCAATTTCATCATTTGCGCCTTTTGATTTACTCCATTGTAATATATGAGGACCTCATAAAATAAATTCTCATTCTAGAGCAAAGTATTTTCTTACCATTGTGGACGATTTTTCACATTTTACATGAGTTCATCTTATGACTTTTAAATCTAAAGCCATATTGCGATCGTTTTTCACATGGGTTAAAACTCAATTTAATTGTAATATTAAGGTATTTCATTCTGATAATGGGGCTGAATTTTTTTATCAATGCAACCTTATTTCAATTACCATGGCATAACTTTCCATCGCACATGCCCTTACACTCCTTAACAAATTGGAGTTGTTGTGAGAAAACATTGTCACCTTTTAAATGTCGCTCGAGCCCTTCGTTTCCAAGCAAACTTACCGTTAAAATATGGATAAAACTAGATGTGCATAATTTTGTACATAAAGTTTGACATAAATGACAAATGGCGGCCCCCTATTGGGGGGCGCCTGGTCCCATTTGTCATTTATGTGAATGATTATGTAGAATTTTAGATACACATAGCACGACTCTTAAAATATTGCGGAGCAAGTATACAAACGGCGTGCTACCTCATTAATCGACTACCAACATCATTATTATCCCTCAAAGCCCCGCACAAAATTCTACATGGTAGACCACCCTCATACTCACATATTCGAGCATTTGGTTGCCTGTGTTATGCTACTAACCCCAATCCTAAATATAAGTTTGACGCTCGAGTGAAATGGTGCATATTCCTTAGCTACCCACAAGAACAAAAATGAAATGAAGTTCTTGACCCTGACACATTGCATGTTTTCCTCATGAGATGTCCTTTTTTCATAAGAACACATTTCCTTTTGCCTACAAACTCACTGAAAACCAAGACGATGAACTCGTGCTTCCTAACTCTCTCCTTTTACACCCATTTATGGAACCAAACCCAACACATAACCCCACTCATGACACCATAGACATATCAACTCAATTCACTTACTAGATTTTAGCACCTCAACGACCCCTCCATCAAATAATCAACACACAGAAGCTCCCTCATGACAATTCCACTCGGAATAGATTACGGAGACCACACATTCTCCATCACCGCTTCCTTTACATCGTTTAGAATCACCAAACCTCCATCCAAATTGAAAGACTTCCAAACATACCATGCTGCTCTCCTCGCTCCCAAGACAGCCCCATGCACCACGGTCCACATACGGTATCCATTGCAACGGCATGTCTCATATTCCTCTCTTTCCAATTGGCATCAGAAATTTGTGTACAACATCTCTCATTTGGTCGAACCAGCATCTTATGAGCAGGTATGTTCCGATCCTAAATGGGTTGATGCTATGCAAACTAAAATCGGAGCACTTGAGGAAAATAATACATGGATCATGGTGTCTCTACCTGCTGGTCACCGTCCCATTGGTTGCAAGTGAATCTACAAAATCAAATATCACTCTGATGGCTCTCTTGAACGGTATAAAGCTTGGCTTGTTGCCAAGGGTTTTACACACACTTGTGAGGGTATAGATTACAAGGAAACCCTTGCTCCAGTTGCCAAACTCATTACTGTCTGTTGCCTTTTGCCATTGCCGCTATTTGAAATTGGCATCTTCACCAAGTGGATGTCCAAAATGCTTTCTTCCATGGTGATTTGCTTGAGGAAGTCTATATGCAACCTCAACTGGGCTTTAGTCGATAGGGGGAGAATAATGTGTATCGACTCAACAAGTCCTTATATGGATTGAAACAAACATCTTGTAGCTCGTTTCACAAGTTCTCTTCATTTATTGCCAACATTGGGTTCAAACGGCCGAAAGCCGATTATTCCTTGTTTGTGAATGTTGAAAAAACATCTTACACTGCTATTTTGCTTTATGTTGATGATATGATCATTGCAGGGAATGATGAGGCAGCCATATGTGATTTTGAACGTTGTCTCAACACCTGCTTCAAAATTAAAGACCTTGGACCATTGAAATACTTTCTAGGAGTTGAGGTTGCACAATCAAAGTCATACATCACCATTTGTCAAAGAAAATACACTCTAGATCTACTAGAAGAGGTCGGCTTACTTGGTGCCAAACCTGTAAAATCTCCAATAGAGTGGACCTTGAAACTTAATCCAATGGATAGTGATCTTTCCACGATCCAACACGACATCGCCGACTTGTTGGGAAGTTGATTTATCTAACAATCACATGACCAAAAATCACATACTCAGTTGTTACTCTCAGTCAGTTCATGCAACTTCCAAGAAAATCGCGCCTTGATGCAGTTCGTCGTCTCCCGTCACTTAAACAATGCACCAGGTCAATGCCTCATTTTTCCCACACATAGATCGTTAAAACTCATGGCTTATTGTAATGATGATTGGGCTGGTTGTCAGGCTCCAAGAAGGCTAGTTATAGGTTATTATGTGTTCTTGGGAAGTTCCATGATTTCTTGGAAAAGAAAAAAAAAAAGCAACCCACCGTGTCACACTCATGTGCTGAAGCAGAATATCAAGCACTAACAACTATCACTTGTGAACTTACTTGGTAGAGATATTTTTTTAAGTGACTTGCATGTTGAAACCTTGAACCAGCCAAACTGTTTTGTGACAACCAAGCGACAATTCACATTACAGCGAATCCAATATTCCACGAGCGTACAAAGCACATAGAATTGGATTGCCATATTGTTCGAGAGAAGATACAAAGAGGAGAACTTAGAACCACAAACGTTCACATCGAAAAGCAAATTGCGGACATTTTTACAAAACCATTGGGACAATCTACTTTCTATTCTTAGCAAGTTAGGTGTGATAGACATCCATGCTCCAACTTGAGAGATAGAGAGTATTAATGGATAGAAATATGTTAATTCTATCAATTGATAGATTAAAGGAATTAGACAGATTATATGAGACTGATTGTATTTTACTGATTCCATTTTCCTAGAATAGATACAAATCTTAAGTATATAACCCCTTGTAATATTACTTCTTAAAATACATCAATAAACAGAAACATTTCTGATCCTGTAGATTCATCTTCCATTTACCATTTTTTACATTTGTTGCCCTGTTGTTAATGTCCTTTCCTCAAGCACTTGTCTGGTTCCACAATACACTCTAACGTGACATCCAAGTATAGTGGCAATTGTAGAAAAGGCTCTGCCGTCCCAACTATCTTTTTAATTGAGATACATGGAACGTTTGGTGAATCATGGCAGTACGAGGCAACTCCTAATGATAAGCGACTAATCCTATACATTTAACAATCTTAAAAGGTTTGAAGTGGTGAGGGTTCAACTTCTCCTTAACCTTCTTAGCCATTGAATGATAGCGGTATGGGTAGAGTCTCACATAAACATTATCCTTTTCATTGAAGTGAACATCTCGATGATATTGATTGGCTTGCATTTCCTATTTTTCCCTTGCAGTCACTAGACTCTCCATCTCAACCCGCACTCCTCCGCCTACCTATTATTGTGTTTTTACCATAGTTTTAAGAGACACACCTGTCTGGTGAAGCCTCTTGTCTCTTTTTAGAGTAAACCATATTTCTCCCATTCTAAATCATATTGTTAACAACTTCCAATTCACCTTCATATCTCCTAAAACCACCTAGCTACTGCATTCCTAGCACTACATCAGTACAACCTAGATCCAACGAGAAGATACTTTCCACGGTTGTCAACCCCTATAACTTAATTACAACCCCTTTACAAATTCCTCGACCCTTCACAATAACTCATGTTTCCATGACAATCCTATAATAGGTTGTGGAAGTGATTGGAAAATTCCTGATTACTTTTAGAGATAGAAAATTATGAGTTACCCCACAATCTATTAGCATTATTACCAATTTTGTGCTTATTATTCCAATCATCTTCATGATTCCAAGTGTATTGAGGCCCACAATTGAGTTAAGTGATAAATTCACTTTCCTAGTCATCTCCATAGGTTCACCGTCCACTGGTGCCTCTCCTTCCTCTTGAACAAGTAGAACCTTGTACTCTCGATTTTTACAAACGTATCCAACCTTGTATTTCTCATCGCAACGAAAGCACAACCCCTTCTCCTTCTTTAATTGCCACTCTGCATCTATCATCTTCTATTGGAGTTTCCTAGCGCTAATTTTTCTCCCCAACAATCACTATTCGGATGGGGAAAGATTTGATCGTCTTCACCTCCTAACTATTTGGCCCCGATTTGAATATTTTTAGGCATGTAGGCTCTTTAGCAGCTTTTATAAGTCTATTTCTTTCTTCCACGCATTGGTCATCTCCATTATTTAGCCCACCCCATTTGGTCTATACAACCTAATTTCATTCTTAATTTTTTGTTTGAGCTCATTAATGAAAGTGATTTCCATCACTTCTTCTAGGATCCTAATTAACAGTGCTGATAATGCTTCAAAATTTCATTGAAATTCATCCATCGTTCCAGTTTGGCATATGCCAAGGAATCTTTCATAGAGGCTTCCTTCTTGGGTCTTTCAGAATCGAAGCAGAAAGAGTTTTCAAAATTGTTCCCAAGTTTGAAAATGTCTTGATCTCTTCTCAATTGAGCAGTTCAATCAACACAGTTCCAGCTAAATTGGCGCCAATGTTAGTTAGGAAGTAGTTAAGTACAGTTGTCAAGTTAGTAAGTTAGTTTTGTTTATTGAAAATAGTTAGAAAGTTTTATTTAAAAGTCACCGTTGTAATTAGATTTGATCGATTGAATGAGACTACTCTTTTATTTTCCAATTTCTTCTTTTTTCAATATGGTATCATAGCATCTAATCGCTGCTTAATTGATTCCGATCAACATTTCATCAAGATTACTTTACCAGTTTGGCGATAGATAATGAAGCGTCAAATAATCATACGTCATCAGTGAGCAAATCAACAACTGATGATGGATCTAATCCATATGTTCTGCATCACTCGGGTAATCATGATTTGATCCTTATTTCTCAGTCACTGAGTGGAGATAATTATGCTTCCTAGAGAAGATCAATGGTGATTGTTTTATCTGTGAAGAATGAGTTGATGCTTATTAACAAAACATTTTCTCGACTTGAAGGCAATCAAGAGCTGCTCAATTCGTAGATCTGAAATAATAACATTGTTACTTCATGGATACTCAATTCCGTGTCAATGAAACTTCAGCCAGTGTGCTTTATTCAGAGTCAGCTTATGAAATATGGATGGACTTGAAGGTACAATATTAGCAAAGGAATGGTCATGTTGTGGATAAGTGTTATAAGCTTCATAGCTATCCATCGAGGTACAAACCTAGGCAAAAATCTGGACTGAATGTGCTAGCTGGTCCAAACAATCAAGCCATGGCTAATTAGATTTCTGAACATGTTGATGCCATAAATCAGAAATAGGACAATGATGGAAGTGTTGGTAGTTTCATGCAGACACTCAACTTCACTCAGTATCAACATCTAATGGACATGCTGAATACTCATCTCAAGGCTGCAAAATTGGATTCAGAGATAGAGGCCAATGCGTGTGAGGATTCAAGTACCTGTTTCTCAATCTCTATTACTCCAGCCTTTAGTTAATCGAGACATTGGGTGGTAGACTCAGGTGCTACGAGACATATATATTCTAATCATTCAGCATTTTACACATTGAGACCAATTGAGAATGCATATGTTACACTACCAAATCATAACAAGTCCCTATACAATCGATTGGAAATGTAAAAATCACGCCTGAATTGATGCTTAATGATGTTTTGTGCTCTAACAAGGAATACTTCGTTATGTGTCCAGTTCCTCACTAATTTTTGTATGGTTCAGGACTTGATCACATCAAGGATGATTGGCAGGGGTGAAAGGAAGGCAGACCTCTGTGTTAATGAATCCAATCCATGAGTTCATGATAATATTTGCCAATCTTTATACTCTATGTCAAATAGTATAACTATTTAGGTTTGGCATGCTTGACTTGGGCATTTGTCATATTAGAAATCAGATTCGTTGAAAAACTTGTTGCTCATTGATTGTACTCATTATAAGCAAGATACCTTAATTCCTTGTTCTCTTTGCCCTTTGACAAAACAAAAAGACTTCCATTTGTTTCGAATAATCGTCTATCAAACAATGCTTTGATTTGGTGCATTGCAGTATATGGGGACCATATAATACCCCAACATATGCTGACCATAAGTTTTTCCTCGCTTTGGTGGATGATTGTACAATGTTTACTTGGATCTAATTAATGAAACAAAAATCAAATGCAAAGTTTATTATACCTAAATTTTTTGCCCTTATTGAAAATCAATTTCACAAAGTTATCAAAACATTCAGATCTGATAATGCTCAAGTGCTAAAGCTCACATAACTATTTGATGCTAAAGGCTTTGTTCATCAATTATCTTGTGTCGAATGGCTTGAACAAAATTCTGTGGTTGAAAGGAAACATCAACACCTTCTTAATGTGACACAAGCACTATATTCTCAATCAAGGGTGCTCATTCAATTCTAGGGTAACCGTGCTCTTACAACCACTTTTCTAATCAAGAACACCTTCTCCGATTCTCAAGAACATGCCCCTTTTCTTTAATATATGATACTTCGTTTGATTACAATTCATTGAGGGTGTTTGGAAGCCTTTGCTTCGCATCTACACTCCCCTCTTATAGAAACAAATTCTATCAAATAGCTAAAGATTGTGTCTTTCTTAGTTATCCTCCAGGCATCAAAGGATACAAACTCTATGATATATGCTCAAAATCCTTTCTTATTTCCAGAGATGTGATATTTCATGAAAACACTTTCATTTCCACTTTATAGCCTCTACCTCAGACATGATAGATCCCTTTCCTGATGTTGTACACAATTTTCACATCTGATTTGTATGTTCACCATCCAACCTCATATTCATCTGCTTCTACCAGTAACAAAATTTTGACAAAACATACTACATCACTACCCATTGAACCTTCTTCCAATTCTTCCTCTAATTATACTCAAAGCCCTCAAAGTCTTAATTGCAATAAGCTTTCATACTCTGTACCTAGACGATCAACTAGGGTGAGTAAACATTCATCTTATCTTCGTGAATTCCAGTGTAATCTCCTAGCAAATCAAATGCCTCCTGATAACAATTCAATTTATCACTTGACCAAATATCTCTCATTTGAATCCTTTTCTCATTCACACAAAACATTTCTTCTCAATGTTTCTTCAAATATAGAACCACAATTTTACCACCAAGCTATTGCATTTGATCACTGGATGGAAGCAATGTTTGCTAAATTGGCAACTATGGAATCAAATAGCACATGGACTGTAACTAGTCTGCCTAAGGGAAAGCACTCAATTGGTTGTAGATGGATATATAAGGTCAAATATGGACCTGATGGAAGTATAGACATGTATAAAACACGTCTAGTGGCCAAGTGTTATACTCAGCGGGCCAAATGTTATACTCAGCGGGAAGGGCTGGATTTCGTTGATACCTTTTCTTGTGTTGCTAATTTGGTAACCGTCAAAACATTACTTGCTATTGCAGCCATTAACAAATGGTACCTTGTCCAATTAGATGTAAATAATGCTTTTTTGAATGTGGATCTTTTTGAGGAGATTTATATGGATCTCTTTGAGGTATTCGAATATCCCTGCTACTGTTGTCACATAAGGTAAATCAGTTTGCAAGCTCCACAAGTCTATCTAAGGTCTTCGACAAGCGTCTAGACAATGGTTCTCAAAATTTTCTCAGGCTTTCATTGCACAAGGTTTTCATCAATCTAAGTCAGATTATTCTATGTTTACAAAGGGTCCAAGCTTTTCATTTGTTGCTTTATTGGTTTATGTTGACGACATTATAATCATAAGTTGAGATCACAGTGTCATTGCCTCTTTAAAATCATTCTTGCATAGTCAATTCAAGCTTAAGGACTTGGGAAAATTGAAGTGTTTTCTTGGCTTGAAAATAGCAAGATCACATAAAGAGAAATTATACACTACAATTGTTGGAAAACATTGGATTTCTAGCTTGCAAACCAGCTAAATTGCCTATGGATCCTAAGATTCAATTAAATTCAGTTGATGGGAATTTGCTGGCTGGTATTGATGCTTCATCCTATCGAAAACTTGTGGGCCGATTACTCTACTTAAATATTTCTCATCCAAACATTACCTTTGCAGTTCACAAACTTTTATCTCCAAAGCTCGTCGACCACACCTTGAGGTAGCTCAACATCTCTTACGATTTCTTAAGTCAGCTCCAGGTCAAGGTTTGTTCTTTTCAGCTTCCTCCTCTTTACAACTTCGTGATGCAGATTGGGGTTTACGCCCTAATTCAAGGAAATCTATCGCTGGTCTTTGTTATTTCTTGGTGACTCCCTCATTTGATGGAAATCTAAGAAGCAGAAGACAGTGTCTAGATCATTTACAGAGGTAGAATATCAAGCACTAGTAGCTACCGTCGGTGAGTTAATATCGATACATCAGTTGCTTCTCGATTTGTCGATTTCTCCAACATATCCAGCCTTGATTTTTTTAAATAATCAAGTCACACTCCACATTGCTAGTAATCCTATTCTTCATGAATGAACGAAGCACATCGAGATCGATTGTCATTTTGTTTGTGAAAAGGTTGCTGATGGTTTCATCATATTATTGCTAATACAATCTCATCATCAGTTAGCAGATATATTCACCAAATCATTGCCAGCCTCCTCATTCTTTCCTTATCACCACCGAATATTGGCACCTCAAGCTTCTTGACTTGCCGTCAGGTGTTTTCCTCTTTTCCCTGATCAACTCATGCGTGGATTCGTCAATCACCGTAGTTGATTGATGCTTCAGGACACTTTCCTCTATCTAATGCATGATATCCAACCCATTGTGCATCAGGTGGAAGCTACGTTTATGTAATGCTATCAAAGCCTTCTCCTTCAAGATTTTTACTCATCCCTGCCTTCGGATTCACTATTGACGCTACAGCTTTTTGGGTGTCCTCTATAGACTGTAGGATTTGGTTATATTTTGGGCGAGGTCTTCCATTGATTTATCCAATCTCGACAAATGCTGTAGCTCTGTCCTCACTTTTTCAAGCTCATTCTCCATAGCCTCCACCTTGCTGTCAGTTTTCTTTTGCACCATCGACCGAACGTCCAATTGGTAGGCCTCTAACTATAATTTAAGAACAAAATCAAAACCACAGAATACTGTTGTTCAATTGATGAAAACTGAAGAAAATTACATAACTGTAAAAAGAAATACTAGCCATTTGAGAGGGCTAAACTCTCCTAGGGATCTCACTTCTCACTACATAAAGGCCTCTCTTCCCTAACTAATTCATTCTCTATTTATAGAACTCCTTCTAACTCTTTTGAATTAATCCCCACGTACAAGGGATTAATTCATAGGAGCTCACCAGGTCACTCACATGGTAGGCCCCACAATGTATTTTAAAAAAATTATGTGTGGACCCCACATGTGTGAATGGCATGTATCCCTATACATGAAGCATGATTTAACTCTTGTGTCCACTTTAGCTTGCCCATTTAATCGGATTTGTTGCTACCATCCCCTTCTCCTCTCTTTTTGATCCTTCTAGAATAGGTGTACTTGATTATGGCTTATCTCTCCTCTTTTTCCCCTTTAATCGTAAAGAAGTGAAATTGGAAAAAAATAATAATAAAATAAAATGAAGAGAAGCCACAACTCTTAATCTTAAAAACATCCATATCATGTGATGTCCATTAAGGTATTTGGATAGTTCGTCTTCGGAGATAGGTATACAACAACAGTGAAATATTGAAAATCAACTTTTTTCTCATACAATTTCTAAAATAAAATTGTATTACATAATTTTCATATCATATTATTATGTACAAAATTCAAACAAAACATTTTTCAATACTATAAATCAAATTCTAAAAGGGCACGAGGTGTGGTAAGACGACAACGTTAAGTTTCAAGCTTTACGAATTTTATACTTGCCTAAATGCAGTTCATGCTAGGACATTTTTCCATTTTATTGTACTAGTGAATGTACGTGTTGTAGTATAGTTGGCTATGTAATA
>CAIGRH010285282.1:0-23331 GCA_903798295.1 Fraxinus nigra
TTTCATGAATAGCACTTCACATGGCAGAGCTAGACACACTTGTTTGGTCCTTATTATTTCGAAAATACATTTTTTTTCTCTTTCTTATTTTCAATCACACATTTTTCAATAAAATAATATCACACGCAATCTCAAAACATGTTCTTATTTTTTAACTTCATGTTCTTCATCAAAATACAATTCTAAAATGTACTTTCGGGGAAAAATGGGGCTCAAACGGGCTCGGAAGAGCTTATTCACATGGATGCCGTAAATGTACATCCATGTCGTGGCAAAATGTTTGGACATAATTGGTAAGTATGCTTGTATTAAAGAAAATAAAGTTTGTTAGGAGTTTCGTTTTCATGTTATGAAATAAGTGACTTCAAACGTTGTCATCCGCAATTACGCATTTTCCCACAACGTTTAGATCGATAGTAATTATGATGCAACCTTGTACCATAAAGTTGGTAGTATCCAATATTTAGCCCCTGTTTGAGCCAACTTTTTTGAAAATGAGAATGAAAAATATAGTTGTTATTGGGGCCCACACAAGAGATAGAAAATTTGAATTATTTACAACTACATTACCTATTGCTAGTATAAAAAGATTTTAGTGAGAAAAAATATGGCTCAAACGGGGTCTTAATTTTGTTCCAAATTTCTACCTTAAGGGCATCTCCAATAAAAACCCCAAATTTTGTTGTTGTCATGAATTTTTGAAAAATACTAAGCTCCCTTTTTAGTGCATATTTTGTAATCAAGAATGCATTATTTTTTTTTATGTAATGGGGAATATGTAGTTGAAAAAGAAGAAAAAAGTCTTGATGTGATGAAAAATATTATTTTATTAAAGAATGTGTAGTTGAAAATTAGTAGAAAAATAAAAATGAAAAAAAAAATAATATGGCTCAAACGGAGGCTAAGTGTACATTGTGAGGTTAAAATCTTCGTGTACATTTCATTGGAGTTCAAAAAGTTTTGGACAGGAAAACGTTTGTTTTTTATAAATAAAAATTAGTCAATTATGTGTCGTTGCATTGTACAATGTCAAAAATAATATTAAGAAAATGTAGGATATTGTAAATTTTTCCCTAAATTCAATCAAAGGGGACCCACATTCGGATAAAATGAGAATCCAAAATGCAAAAATCATGGAAGCGACGCAAAATTTCTAGAAGCATCCTCTAAGGGGAATGATTATGCTAAATAAAGCAATATTTTCCTCATAAATTGGATAAACTAAATCGAATCATGTTGTATTGTCAGGAAACAATTGGCATCTTCTTTAACGTATTGGACTGTTTAAAAAATAAGCAAATTTTGCATTCAATTATCTGTTGTTACCGTTCATTTATATGAACGAAATATGTTACTCGTATATAACACGGTGTCCACCTCTCACGTGAAAAGGGACCCACTTTCAATATATTATGTGTTTGTACAGTATGGATTAAAATCAGATTAAACTTAAAAAATTAGTCGTTATAGTTGATTTTTATTACACGAGTGAGATCCAATAACGGTCATATTTTTAATTTTAATTGGATTTTAATTCATACCAAACGAGCTTATATTTCATTCGAAATAGATACCTTACCCGTGAGGAAGTGAACATACGTGTCACCCTTATCAAACACGTGGACAATAATTTTTGACAATATCTTAACTCAGCTAAATTTTCTAGAAGCATCTAAATAAAGAAATATATTCCTGACCCTTCACTCACTCGTAGAACTCTCTAGAACAGTACAACTCCCAAAAGCTCCTCATTCTCCTATTAATCCTCCTCGAGCTCTGTAATGCAATTAGCAAATTGCAATCTCTCTCTACGCTTCGTGAATTAGCTTTTGTAATTTGATTTGGGCGTTGAAATGGATGAAGATTTTGAGATGCCGCCGCCCGAAGGAATGGACGAGGACATGGATCTGCCGGATGATGGTCCGGTTTTGAAGGTGGGAGAGGAGAAGGAAATTGGAAACCAAGGATTGAAGAAGAAGCTTGTTAAGGAAGGCGAGGGATGGGACGCTCCCGAAAATGGGGATGAAGTTGAAGGTGATTGATAGTTAGTCGGTTTGTTTATTAGTTATTCAATATGCATTCTTGTATTGTTATATCTTAGTTATTTTGATTTTCTATTGATTTTACGTTTCATCGTTGGCATTTTCAGTTCATTATACCGGAACTCTACTGGATGGTACTAAATTTGACTCGAGTCGAGATCGGGGGACGCCTTTCAAGTTCACACTTGGCCAAGGTTAGAAAATTTTACTGCAATTCTTGGTTCTTCAACGCGGTTGTGTGCATTTTTTTGCTGTTGCTGTTATTGATAGTGTAACTTGAGCTGAAAAACTAGCTTGCGAACAAATTAGGTAGTTCCAGCCCGCAATGCATGTTTGGCATTTATATTGTTGTCTTTGATGTGGTGGTGATTATGGACATAAATCAATCTTTTTGTAAATTGAGCTATAAATGTTAGCATCGTTTGGTTTTGAAGAAAATTAAGTGCCAAGTGCATATGATGTTTCAGAACTGGAATTGTATTTAATACTGGGCAATACATAAATTTTCCCCGTGTTCATGAGAATGCAGAGTAATAGATGTTTCCTTTTGGGCATACCCATTTTCAATATCATAAAGTTGAACCTTGTTACGCTAGGTGTCAGCTGGATGTAGTAAATTCTGTGGCCTGAGGGAATGGTTATCTGTATTAGGGCATTGATTGAGTGGAATAGATTCTGTTGTCATCCAGAATTTGTTGGTTTCAGTACCTTATTGTAGTGATTGCAGTGGTTCCTGATATAAAGAGAAATAGGTAAAAAATGGGTTAGGAAGTAACTCGAATGAGGAGAGGGTATTAGGTAAGTGCAGCAGAATTACTGTTTTACAGTGACTGGTTCGAGTTCAGTTTTATGGATGTACATAGTAAAAGTCTTGTTTGGATATTGGGCCACGGTAGAAATTTTGGTGGATATTTTGAGTGTTTCTATCATTGGGAAAATTCTTGGAGGTTAGGTAACTTGGACATTGTATGGATACGCTTTCAATAATTTATTTTTATCAGAAGCTGATGTTATTATTCAAAACTGAAGAGTGTATCATCATATATTCTTATCATCCGGAGTAGAAAGTGGGGAATATATTGGAAGAAGATAATGGTTGGACTAATTATAGCTGAGAGAAAGAAATCCTGATCATGATCATGATCATGATCATTGTTGATTACATATATCTAAATTTCAAACTGATTTTGGTTCATAACGATTTTATTTGTTTTGGGTTGTTAATTAATTGACCATGATTCAATTGTAAAGAAGCTGGTGAATTTTATGTGCACGTGTTTGGGTGGGGTGTCCTTTGGATTTGCATAATGCTATGTAACACCCCCACCAGTCACTGTTAGTGTCATTAAATTGTATATTGAATTAAATATGCTAACGTGACTCTTTTTTACTGGTGGTGCTAGATAGCATCGTTCCTTGGATCTTGGTCTGAATTGAAAATAAAGTTACAGAGCGATAAAGTGGGAGTTCAACAGTTACTTCGCTTGTGTACAAGTGGAGCTGTGGAGTAACAATACCCGTTGGCAATTCCTGTTTTCGTTTGCCTTCTTTTGGATATATATGTAGAAGCCGTGTTATTTTTGTCTCTCTTTTTTCGTAAATTATATCGTGGTTAATAATTATTATGATGAGAAAGTATATAACATCTGCATCTTCGCAGGACAAGTTATCAAGGGATGGGATCAAGGTATCATAACTATGAAGAAGGGTGAAAATGCCATTTTTACCATTCCCTCTGATTTGGCGTATGGCGAGTCTGGTTCTCCTCCGACTATTCCTCCGAATGCCACTCTACAATTTGATGTTGAACTGCTATCCTGGGTCAGTGTCAAGGACATTTGCAAAGATGGTGGAATATTCAAAAAGATTCTTTCTGAGGGAGAAAAGTGGGAGAACCCTAAGGACCTTGATGAAGTTTTTGGTATGGAAAAATTGCCGTTGAAGTAAGTGATTGTTGATCCAACATGTTTTTACTAACTGTGCCCTATCTTATAATCCAGTCAATTATGAGGTTAAACTGGAAGATGGTACTGTAGTTGCGAAATCAGATGGAGTTGAATTCACGGTACAAGAAGGTGAGCTTCTGATATATTTGGTTGATTAACACTTTTGGTGTATGTCCATGTTCATAAGTAGATACAATCTGTCTTCAGGTCATTTTTGTTCTGCTATTGCCAAGGCTGTGAAGACAATGAAGAAAGGTGAAAAGGTCCTTCTCACAGTCAAGCCACAATGTGAGTACTTAATTTTAACTCGACAAAATGTGAAGCTGAAAATGAATTAACTTGTACAGATAATCCAAATTTCTTACATACAATTTTCTCTACTGCAGATGGATTTGGTGAGAAGGGAAATCCAGCCTCTGGTGATGTTGGAGCTATCCCACCAAATGCTACACTGAATATCGCTTTGGAGCTGGTCTCATGGACAACAGTTTCCATGGTCACTGATGACAAGAAAATCATTAAGAAGATACTGAAAGAGGGGGAAGGACATGAGCGCCCGAATGAAGGAGCTGTTGTGAAATGTAAGCATCTTAATAAATCATATTGAGTTTTATTTCTTCTGACAATCAACCGTTTAGTATTAAAATATCTTTCTATTTGTGCTTACCAGTGAAATTGATCGGGAAGCTTCAAGATGGTACTGTCTTCATTAAGAAAGGTGATGGGGATAATGATGATGATCTCTTTGAATTTATGACGGATGAAGGTATGAGAGTATGAGATTTTGCCTGCCTTTCTTTGATTTTTATCTGCTTTTTGTGTAATCTTTGCTATTTTTGAACAGAGCAAGTAGTTGAGGGGTTGGACAGGGCTGTGATGACTATGAAGAAAGGGGAGGTGGCACTATTGACAATTGCACCAGAGTATGCATTTGGTTCATCTGAGTCGAAACAAGAGTTGTCTGTGGTCCCACCAAACTCAACGGTGTACTATAATGTTGAGCTTGTCTCGTTTGTTAAGGTCAGTAGATTGTGTTGAACTATAATTGTCCAATTCTCGTTCTTTAAGATCAGATTACGTATCTACTTTGGCATCTTCAGGAGAAGGAATATTGGGATATGAATAGCCAAGAAAAGATTGAGGCTGCTGGCAAGAAAAAGGAGAAAGGGAATGCATTATTCAAGGCGTGCAAATATCGTAAAGCCTCAAAGACATATGAGAGGGTAAAGGAGCATTGGTTTCCTATATATAAATGAAGTTCTGTATATTACATTTCTATGTAGTTCACCTAATGCCAAGAATTTCTAATGCAGGCAGTCAAGTACGTTGAGTACGAGACTTCTTTTAGTGAAGAGGAAAAGAAACAGGCAAAAGTATTGAAGGTTACTTGCAATCTGAACAATGCTGCTTGCAAGTTGAAACTGAGAGATTATAAACAGGGGGAGAAGCTATGTACTAAGGTTTGCCTTGCTCTCAATAGACATTTTCTTTTCATTTTCTGCATCGTTAATGAGGATGTTGTATGCATGAAGGTTTTGGAACTAGAGAGTGCAAACGTGAAGGCGCTATATAGAAGGGCTCAAGCATACATGAACATGGCTGATCTGGATCTTGCTGAATTTGATCTTAAGAAAGCTCTTGAAATTGACCCTGACAACAGGTAACACCTAGAATCTTGTTCTGTCCTGATATTCTGTAGAGACTTATTTTATTTTTTCTTCCCATTTTCTCACAATTTAACAGGGATGTGAAGCTCGAGTACAAAGCTCTTAAGACTAAGGTGAAGGAGTACAATAGAAAAGAAGCCGAACTTTATGGTAACATGTTTGCGAAGTTGAATGTAAGTACGGAACATTAAATTCACCTTTTAATTTTTTGTTTTCTTGAAGACCGTTTCTTATGTTTATTTAATTATGGTGCTGCAGAAAACAGATCCAAAGAAGGCAGAACCCATGAGCATTGACGGCAAGGCATAAACTCTCTACAATGCTATCACCTTCATTTTTATCTTTAATACAACTAAGTAATGAGAAAGGGGATGGTTCTGTTGAGTATTCTTGTATGGTGATTATTATGAGTTATGTTTTCACATGTATTTTGAGGTTGAGGAGTTGTTTGTCTAACAAGCATTTCGATAGGGATTGTTCGAGTAATTTAGGCAATATTTGAATAAATCTTTTTTGAATCCGAATTACTAGTTTGGGATTGGGATGCAAAAATCAAATCTTGAAGGATCCGAAGGTGCATTTTCATCGAGTGCATGATGTCCATTAAAAATTCTTAATTAGAGAACATCATGTAGAAAGATAACTAACCTCTCGTAAATCACCTCCCTTCTCGAAAGGGTAAGTGTCAAATTCCTTTTACTGTAGTTCTGTACATTATGTCACTCTACATATGGGGATGCCAGTCTCAGGAATTTTAAGAACGCAACAAGTGCAAGTGAATGAGAATAGTAACATCAATGATATAAATTCTGTAATGACTCGTTGTGGAATCCTACGTTTCTAATCTTGGTAAATTATTTCCTTAGCTCGTTCACTTTCTTTAGAGGATAACTCTTGTTGTACATAATTTATGTACATAAAGGATTACATAATGTGATATGTCAATCATCCGATAGTTGATGTGAAATTGTGAGATTTGAATTAAAGATTGAATATGTGCCACTTGTAATTATGTAAATCATTATGTGAAAATTTATGTACTCATAGCAAGGTCCTCCTTTAGATGTTGATTGCTGATAAAATTCTACCAACTATAGCACGAGCAATTGCAGGCTCTTTTAATTGTGAATAATACAAACTAATTCGATAAATCCTACGAGAGAGAACTAAGAGTGGAGGAAGAAAATCAATTGTATGAGTGCAAAAAATTAGGATAAAATAAATTACAATGAGTTTATATAAAAGTAAACTGAAAAGGAAACTAAATATGTAAATATTATACAATAATATTAATGGTTTGTCTGCTGCTGATTAAAATCAACAAAAGAATTGCTTTTCATACCGTTGAAGAAGGTAACGGTCAAAAAAGGAAGATTTGCTGCTGATTGTTGCGTCTAACGGTCAGAAATTAAAAGCCAAAAAATCAATTCTTTGGAAGGAAAATCAGCACCGAACAAGCCCTAAATGCAATTGTATCTAACATCTTCTCTCAAACTCACGATGATATACCAAAAAGTAGCAAGGTTTTGTCAAGTAAGAAGCGAAAATGATAAACTGGATGAGACTTCGCAAAGAAGTTAGTAAGCTGTAATGATGAAGAAACAAAAGGTTGAGAAATGGCGGCAATCCACAGATGATGGCGAATCAGTTGANAGGAAGATTTGCTGCTGATTGTTGCGTCTAACGGTCAGAAATTAAAAGCCAAAAAATCAATTCTTTGGAAGGAAAATCAGCACCGAACAAGCCCTAAATGCAATTGTATCTAACATCTTCTCTCAAACTCACGATGATATACCAAAAAGTAGCAAGGTTTTGTCAAGTAAGAAGCGAAAATGATAAACTGGATGAGACTTCGCAAAGAAGTTAGTAAGCTGTAATGATGAAGAAACAAAAGGTTGAGAAATGGCGGCAATCCACAGATGATGGCGAATCAGTTGACAATTAATTTCAATATGCTTCATATGCTCATGAAACAAAGAATTGTGAGAAATTTGAATAGCACTTTTATTATCACAATACATAGAGGTTGGAGATGATGAAGAAATACTCATATCTGCAAATAATCAACGCAACCACACAATCTCAGTAATAATGAATGTCATAGCACGATACTCTGCCTCAATAGAGGAATGAGAAACAATTGTCTGTTTCTTACTCTTCCAAGAGAAGGGAATCACCCAAAAATATACAAAAATCAGTAATAGACTTGCGGTTATTGGGGTTACTGGCCCAATCAGCATCAGAGTAGGCACGAAGCACTAAAGAAGAGGTCGGCGGAAATAAAAGACTTTGAAAACAAATACCACAAAGATAACGCAAAATATGAATAACAGCTGCCAAATAAACTGTAGTAGGAGCCAAAACAAACTGATTAACAATGTGAACAACATAAGCAATATCAGGACGTGTGATGATACGATAAACTAGACATCCAACAATTGTGCGATACAAAGTGGGATCAGCTAAAAGTACATTGTCAGAGGGTGAATATCAAGCGTTGAACTCAAGAGAAGTATCAGCAGTTTTAGTATTAGTAAGACGAGCACGCTTAATAACCTCCATAGTAGACTTAGAGTGAGAGAGAAGATAACATCTAGGAGAAGAAGCAACTTCAATTGCCAAAAAATAAGATAATGTACCTAAATCCTTCATTTCAAAACGACGAGCCCATTTTGATTTCAAAATCTGCAATCCCATCAACATCATCACGAGTAATAATTATATCGTCAACATATAGCAAAAGTAGAATGTGACCAGCTAAAGTGCATCTAAAGAATAGGGCAGAGTCATGATGACTCAATGTAAAACCAAGAGAGGTAATAACAATGAAAAAACTTCTCAAACCAGGTACGAGATTCTTGTTTGAGGCCATAAAGTGCCTTCTTCAGCTTATAAACATTTCCAAAGTGAGAAAGACTAGGAGGAGGAACCATATAAACCTCCACTTGAAGATTTCCATTCAAAAATACATTTTAACATCTAACTGAGATAGACTCCATTGACGAACAGATGCAACTGCAATAAGTATACGAATAGTGATCATCTTGGCAACAGGAGCAAAAGTCTCCTCATAATCAAGATCATATTACGGAATAAAACCCTTAGCAACCAATCTAGCCTTGTAACACTCAACTGAACCATCAAATTTGGTTATAATCTTATAAACCCAACGAGAACCAATAGCATGTTTACCTGAAGGCAATGCAACCAAATCCCAAATGTGTGTCTTATGTAGAGCAGAGAGTTCATCAGCCATAGCTTGTTGTCAAAGAGGATCCGAATAGCTTCTTTATACGAAGAACGTTCAGATAGCTTGTGAATGGAGGTTAGAAAACAACAAAAGGACTTGGAATAACAAGAATAAGCAAAATTAGGTAACTGAGTGGACTTACGAATACGCTGAGGATATTGAGGAAGAGATGGAGCGGGGCTGGATCATCGATCTCAGACGATGCTTTAGTGGCCATAGAAGGGAAGGGTTATCATGAGCTGGCGCATGTGTATCTATAGGACATGAAGAATCAACAGTATATGGAGTATGGAAAGGCGGTCTACCAATATCATCAGAGAATGGATCAATACGAATAAGATCAGTTTTAATCATGTCATGAGTAGAGATAGAAAACAATTGTATCATCAATAGCAAGCAATTCAGAGAAATCAGCTGAAGTATACTCTCCACCCAAGTCACATCTAAAGCTCTTAATTACAGAAGAATGTTGAGTTTTATTAAGTGTTCTAAAAGAACAATAAACAGAAAGAAAGTCAGATCGTTGTTTTAAGATAATTCCAACAATAACGACTATAATCATCAATAACATATACATAATATCTATATCTTCCTTTTGTAGCAATAGGAACAGGTCCCCATACATTAAAGTGAACAAGATCAAATAGTGCAATAGAATTAGAAACACTACGAGGAAAAGGTAAAGTAGAAAATTTAGCTAATTTGCAACAACTACAATCAGAAATGTCATAAGTTTGTAAATCTCCCAATTAACCCTTAGAAACTAAAAATTTCAACCGTCTAGCAGAATCATATCCAAGGCGAGAATGTCACAAATAAAAACTAGAAAACGATGAATTCAAATGACAAGTCAACACCAGAGGCTGCAACATGTGGTAGTCTCAGATTGTCCAGAACATATAACCCTTCTTGTCTATGGCATATCCCAATCGGCTTCTAAGATCGAAGATCCTGTGCATGACAAGTAATAGAAGAAAATTGAACTAAGTATCCAGAAGCACACAATTAGCCAATAGAAATGAGATTCAAGTAAGAATTGGAACACAATAGACATTTGAAAGCGATAAATTGTGTGTTAACAGAACCAACACCTGCTAAAGGCAATGGTGTGCCATCAGCAGTCATAATAGACAAACGAGTTAAATGATGCAAGTCATTAAATTTTTTTCAGTTAGACGACATTTGTTTGAAAGCACCCGAGTCAAAGATCCATAAGGAAGAAATATCTGAGTGACTCTGGGATGACAAACTTATACGAGTAGAGACTAACATAGCATGTGGCTATGTAGTTTAGAACTTGGAACTGGAGGAAGGTGGTACTCCAAGTACAGACGAGTCAACAGGGAGCATGGTGGCATCTATGTTAGCATTGAAACGATAGGATCGTTGCTGTGGTTGTAGCTGTTGTTTATTCAATAGTTTAGGACATTTAGACTTTCAATGTCTCCTTTGTTTGCAAGAGTTACAATCATCACTGACAACTTTCACATAACCTTTTGTTTTGATTCTATGTAGATGATCGAGACAGTACAACCAACATTGAGGTGCTAGATGGAGGAAGAGATACTTCTCTTGCAAGAGATTTCAAACGCGTTTCCTCAGCTACAAGTTCACTAACTATCGAATCTACTGAGGAAGGTGGAGTGTGATGCAAGATAGAGCTTCTAGGTCCCTCAGAATCACTGCGAAGTGCCATAAAAACTGAACTAGTCGTTGCTCCTCTCTAAAAGTAATATATTCTTCAAATGCCTTCAGTCCCGTTGATTCCATAAGAGCCAATTCATCCCAAATTGAATTCATAGCAGCGTCAAACTCGAGAATACTCAATTTTTTTTTCTGTTGTAAAGTCCGTATATCAATCTCCAACTAATATCACTTTGCAAAGTTAGACTTAGTATATAACTTCTGAAAATGTTCCCAAATTTCCTTTACTTTTTCAAACTTTGCCGATTGTGTACCAATTGATTGCTCAACAGAATTATGAATCTTAGTAAGAATTTTCGCATTATTTGATTCCCAATTATCCAACTCTGGCACATAATTCTCAGCAGTATTTTTGGGTTTTCACAATAATTTTATTAACATAACCCCACAATCTTATTCCCTTTTAGAAAATCTCTCATCACAGTACTCCAATATGATTAATTTTTACCATTTAATCTAACACTAATGGATTGAAGTGAATCATCTCTTTCAATTGCCATTACAAAGTTAACGAATAGTGAACTACGAATCAATGAAATCGCCTAAAATAAAACCTTTGGTTTATTTTATTAAGAGTTCAAAAGAAACCCACTTCCTTCCACTTTTAGCCCACATTTTTCTTTTTTTCTTTTTAATTTCCAAATAACCCAATGGCCCAACCAGATTCTTTTAGCCCACAATGTTCTCTCTCTTTTTTAGTTCCCAGATAACCCAATTGCCCAACCAAATTTACGTTCACATATTACCTTCACCACTGCGGTCCACAATCACCAATAATTCACTCCAATCGCCAACAATGAGATTGTTGGCATCAAGATCAGGTTTAACGGCACCTTCACAAATAGCCCACACAAAGAAATTGCACCCACACACCTTCACGATCAATGAAGACCATCCAAATCACCTTCTCGCAACGAGATTGAAAATTGGCAATGAAATCAGATTTGAAATCAAAGAGTTACCTTCACCGCACCAGATGTTGACTACCACAAAGAAACCCACGAGATAGGCTCTGATACCATGTGAATAATACAAACTAATTCGATAAATCCAACAAGAGAGAAGAACTAAGAGATTGAGGCAAAAAACCAATTGTATGAGCCTCCAAAAAATTAGGGCAAAATAAATTACAATGAGTTTTTATAGTAGTAAACAAAAAGGAAACTAAATAACTAAATATTATATCTAACATTAACATGCACTTACATTAAAATTCAACCGGGCAATTAGCATGTAACGTTTCTATCTTTAAATATTATTGTGCAAAATGCCACTATTTTTCCTTTTTTTTATTTACATTTTCACCTTTAATCACGCTTTTAATTACACACTAGTAAGCGCACGTGCAATGCACGTGTCGTAGCATATTTTGCTATTTAATAGCGTGGAATGATTTTTGGTCATTTCACACAATTACAGAAGCTTAACGAATGAGTAAAAATAATTACCTGTTAACCAACATTCCGTTGGTCTCGAGACATGCCCTTAACTTCAAGATGAATTTTGCTGGGTAACAAGAGTAACGTCAGATGTGATGATAGCAAATGCAAAAAGGGAAAAAAGATATCACAAGACAACATGGGGTTTTCATATAATGTCAAATGAATTGGATATGTGAAAAATTATGATATTCATTATCAACTTAGTGAAGAAGCAGAAGCCAACACTTAAATGTATACATAGGAAGTAGCCGTTTGATATTCATTATCAACTTAGTGAGTGAAGAATACTTTTTGTACGAGATTGCAAATAGGAAGTAGCCATTTGATAAGCAGAACATGTGCTTATCGCGTTGCCATCAGTCGTCTCCTCTTTGCCTTCTGCATCCTTCCTGAGCTTCTTTGGTTGCTGTATTTTCTTCTTGGTGCAGCTTTTTGATCGATGTTTTCTCATCATGGCTCTTCAACGCTTGTTTCTTCTCCAATGATAAGGTCACAACGCGTCCATGGTTTCCAAGGAGAAACCCAGACTGTATCACCACAAGAAAAATAGAAGAACCATCATATACATAACTACTCAACCTCCTAAATTGACAGCAACTTACAAAACTAAAGTCATTGTTTTAAAAACAAGGATCAGGATGATGGTCTTGAATTGGCAAATGAATGTGGCCTTAGGCCAAAGATTGTTTCAAGATGACATTGGAAATGCAAAAAAGTTATAAATATTTTGCAAGAAAGTAAAAGGGCACTTCCTTATGTTGTGATGCTGGTTGGTTTACAAAACAAATGTAATAAGAACATCAAGAGAAGTTAAAAACTGTAAATTACCTCTGCGAAGTGTCTTTTTGTAGAGTCTATGCACCAAACACTACTTTCAAAATTGATTCCAAAATACCTTTACCACAAGCCCTAATGTCATGTGAAGAGAATTTCCCAAGTAGCCAAGATCAAAACAAAATTGAGAGAAATAATTATCACATATCGGTAACAAAAAGCTGAACTAAAGTTGCTCTGAGCTGAAAGACATTCCTTGTACTGAGTATCCACACAAGATCATCATCTTCTAAATCTTTTATTCTAATAACATCGTGCAGTATGACTACCTCCGTATTGGCAATGCTGGAATCCACTGCTTCTTTATCATATCTATAACAACTTACTAAACTGACCAAGGCCTGTTCGACATTTACATATCAGTTCATTTGATGCGATACGTGAAAGCACATGTTTCCATCTACCATTTGATCATTGAAAAATTTTAGAAGGTGTAAGATCAAAATTTAAGGCATCCTTCGCTTTGACAAAATGAAATCGAGAAAGTTACAAGCTGTGAGCTGACATGAGAATTTAACAAACCCTTAACCAAAATCAAGGTACTATACATGTGTTGTAGAACAGAAATACTGGATGTAAATTGTTGAGATTCCTTTCTCTTTTTGTTGTGTATCCTTCTCCTCTTCTGAATCTGAGTCGGCCTTTTTCTTTGAGGCTGCATCAGGTGCAGTCTCATCTTTTTTATCATTCTCCTGAATAGATCGGAATATTATGATAGAGAAAAGAATAGAGAAAAACAACAAGGAAGGAGACCAAAGGATTTAAAAAAAAAGGACAAATAAAAGGAATCATTAGAAAACATATTCTCACCTTAGAACCAACACTTTTTGTAAAACTGAATTTGTCAAAAACCTTTCTAAATTCCTCATCTAAGTCACCATCTAATTCTACCTTTTTCGGGACATACTCTACTTCTACTTGCTCCAAAGGCTATCGTATGAAAAAGAAAACAAACTGCCATTAAGATCTACTGATCTAACTTCACATTTTCATGAAGTATTCAACAAGAACTTTCATTTATGTCAACTTCTCATTTAATGGCTGAATCAGAAACATGTTTCAACTAAAAAGAAACTAAGAAATTATATCAACATGTTTATAGCGACATGATCATTATGCTACTTCATATCTTCCTACAAACTATAGCACCTTTATTCTCTACATTTTAGTGATTTCTTCATCTTCAATATTTTTTTCCCTTTTTCTACTTAAGAAAATTCATTTTTCAATTGTATTCCACTACAGTAGCCGAGTTTTTCAGTTCTTAGAAGATACATGAATACTATGAGAGCACATGACCTTAGCCATTTGGCTTGCTAATAATTTTGTAGTTTTCATAGAAATTGCATCATTCTTGATATTCTCATATACTCATTCTTCACACTTTTTCCTAAAGGAAGTTCATCAATGTTCAGACAAAGCAGTGCAGGTCACCCACCACACAGCTCCGAATAAAAAGACCCTTACAACTCATTTTAAATTAATTAAATCTTCATAATCCAGAAAATCATACCAAAAGTATAAAGAAGAGATAAATCCCAGATTCCCAATGAATTATCACTAATGTTTACAATTTCCATCTTACTTCTTTGGGTATAGTTTCCTTAACTTCACTTCTTGAGTTTGCATTAAGACGTGCGCAGCTCTTGACCACACGTAGTTAGTAGAAATATCCATGATTTTAGGATCAATTTTTCACAACTTTTGAAAGTCAAAAGCTGTTTTTGAGATTAAGAAGCTTCTTTGGGCTTGTTTAGACAATTTTGTTTTAAGTTTTTTTTATCTAATTAGAAGAACTTTTGGAGGAGCTCTTCTACCAGAAGCAGAAGCTATTCCAAACAGGCCCTTAGTCTCCTCATTTATCATTTCTTACATGCTATATTTAACCTCACAACTCCCTGCTATGCTCACTGCCCAAATCTTCGAGTGCTTTAATGTTCAAATATGAATGTAACCCCTAATAGTCCCTGAACTTTCCACTCTCTCCTAGTCAATTCCGAGTACCCATATTATTCCCATGTCTGGAAAAACTAACAACCTTCCTACATCTTTGTTCTTTTTCTTCAGGAAATCATACATTTTACAATAGAACATAATTTTCATCTTCTATTGAAATTATAAAACCACTTTATACGAGATTCAATATCGGCCAGTCAAATAAGAGTACAATACCATTTCCACCCATAAATTGAGATTGATCTCCTGAACTCAAAACAAATATGCCCTTTAGAAATGGAAAACATATTCATTCAATATGAAAACAATACCGGGTTAGAAGAAAATGCATATGAAAGGAAAAAAACATGTTATAATAAGATGACAGAACAGACCTGCTGCCTAGCTTGTTGGAGCTCTTGCTCAAGTTGTGTCAACTTCATTCTACTGCTCTCTAACTTTTGAACATAAGCCTGAATGCCAAAATATGAAAGAACAAATAAGTACACGATAGTGATACTACTTTTACATGAGATAGATTAGGTAGGACATAGTGTGCATTCAAGGGCTTTAGAATGTTCCAAAAAAATTCATCAGATGCAACATACATTACGTTCAACACAGACCACTTATTCATCAGAAGCAACATATCTTATGCTCAACACAGTCAATAGGTGACATACATTCATGCAATTGAATTTGGATTATATTATCTTGTGGAGTGCTTGATGAATAGAGTGTGATTCCATTGACTTTGATGACATCCATTCTTCACCAATGACTTTGTAAACCTTTGAAATCAGGTCCTAGGAGACTATTTTTTATCATATGAGGCATTCATTAAACATTACACTTTATCTCCCTAAGATTTCCTCCAATGCCTTGTGAGAATTTTCATGTACACTTCTTCTTCTGTTTCACTGTGAAGAAATGAAATGACATCAACTTGGACTAATGTGCAATCACACATGACAGCCAAAGATAAAATAATTCTCACATTGTTCATTTTTGTGATTGGAGTAAAATGTCTTGAAAATCTACACCATAACCCCCTAACTACTAATCTTGTCATACATCTTTTTACATCATCATAATCTCCTTTTTGAAAAGAATCTATTTGAACCTTGCCTATTTTTTTTAACCTTTTGGTGATGTTACTATTTTCCCCATGTGTCCTATCTTTGGTGCCCGCATCTCTTTATTTATGTTGTCCCTTCCACAACTTCAACTCTAATGCCTCATGAACACATCAAGGATTTCCAGCATGGTTAACTTAGACAAGAAAAGCAAGGTAATGCAAACATCTAGAACCACTAAGAATAGTCTGTTACATTTAATATGTTTTCCATCTATGATATTTTCAATAAAGGTATTCAAAAATATGTCGTGGGGTGAAGGAACTCCAATTTAAGGTGTTACTCAAGTACTTTATGCATAGAAGACTAAGCCCATGTGTGGCATCCATTTCTTAAAACTCATTTTTTCCCAAAACTCATTTTCAACCATACATTTTATGGAAACCACAACTTTTAATCAACAAATTTCACCAAATTTTATCAAGAATCTGCTAAAAATATAATTTTTATCCAACTAACATGGGTATTAGTCTGAAAAAATCTTAATTGTGCATGTAAGCCTCCTTAGTAGGGGAAAAGACAAACTATCTACAACTAAAATTATGTGTCAGTTTTTTTAGATGAAAACCAACCCTAGGCATGATGCATATGGTTTGTATTCTCAATTCAAAATTCTCTCCTCTCCCTAGGAACAACATATTTTCTTAGCTGATATGAATACTCTCATCTCTCTCTCTATAGCACACAGCAGCATGCATACCTGGTGTCAATTGCACAGATCACAAACATGCATGCCCAACCGACCACCATGTACTGACGCATACATACATAGACAAATAGAATGGAAAACGGACTTTTTAGCTTTATTTTTCTAGCGTACGCATTTAACCAACACTGCTTAAAAGGTGCAGTAATGGGATTAAATAGCACATCATAGGAGGTGATAGAAGCATTGCTGCTTGACCATATGCCATGCCACAATTTACTGTATAGACATCTGATTTGCAGTACTGTTGGCAGAAAATATTCAGAAGACAAAGTTAAAAGAATGATTAGTTACAAGATAAACAGAAACCATCAAGTTAAGCTACTCTTATTTTACTTTAAAAAAGTGAAACTATAGTATTTCTGGGCTTTGAAAAATGTTTGATCCTTAATTTTCTTTTCAGTTAAATATCTGATTTGTAAAAAATGGGCAGGTTCTTACAGCCATGGTGTCACCAATAGCATAGGCCTCAGTCTCAGACCCAACAGTCTCCATCTTCTCATCCTACATGAAAGTATAGGGAAACAAAACAATAGAGATGGCTTTAGAAAAATCCAGAGAGAAAGATCAGGCTAAATTAATTTAATTTAATTGTTCTCAAGTAGTGAAGACAGGAAAATAAAAGCTACATTATGTTACATGATTCACCTGGGTGCCAATGAGTTAATGTATAGATATATGGACTTTGATGGGTTGTCATAATCCAACCACATAAACTGAGCGACAAGAAGCTTAGTTATGGCTATTATAATCTGCAAATATTTACGACAATTAATCAACATGACAGTAGAAATGAAAACATGAGTAGCCACTAACATTAAAGATATTAAATAAATAAATAAATAGAAGTCTGCTAAGCAAGAGATAGAAAGAATGCAATACTGGCATTCCAAGATAGACAATTCGAGCGTCTAGAAGCAACGATGGCAAATCAGGAGGAGTGGTTCTGGGTCTTCCATATCCTCTAGCTCCTCCACGGTACATACTGACGCTCATGCTATACTTTGAGGGGCCTCTTTCATTCATGCCAGATAGGCTCCACATTCCACTGTTATTTAAATAATTACAGAATGATGAGATGCTTTCCTGACATGGTAGCGAACAGTATAAGGACTTTAAGCTTAAAGTATCACCAATAGTATACGTAATTCAACTCACCGAAATGAAGCACCTAGAAGTAGGACATGAAAATCCTTCGTCATTTTTTCCTATTTTAGTTTGTTTACTTCTTTTTTTTCTCTATTTCTTTGTGATAAACCATCACTATCATGAAGGTACTTACATTTGTATTGCACTCAAAAAGGACAAAATCAGGATAGAAGACAAAACCTTTCAAAACTATAATCAACGAGAACTTATGCCCCTGTTTGAGTCTCATTAAAAAAAATTACTTTTTTTCTCAAACTCATTTTCAACTACACATTCTCCCAATAAAAATAATATTACACGTAAACCCAAAATTTGTTCTTACTTTTTAACCATATTTTGAAAAAAAGAAAATCACTATTGCAAAATCTATTTCCTAAAAAAGGGGGCTCAAAGCCTAGATAAGTTGTGAACAGTTAAGATACGCATGTACAGAGAGGCAAACCTCAGTGACTTTTTCTGCGTGTTGGCTGACAGGATTATCTTCTGTCATGAACATATCCATCTGGGAAGGAGTTAGACCATAAAGATACTGAGGTGCATTTTGTAGTTGTCCATCACTACAAAAGAGAAGATAGGTCATTTACAGCAAGACAAACACAAGCCCAGGTCAAGCTCAAAAAGTACAACCATCGGATAGTTTAAAAAACATAAGAAAAGAGATCATAAAACTTAAATATATTCCTTTTCCATAAATTAATAAATCCAAAATCGCAAAGATTTTTATAGTCTTTTTGAACATAATAATTGTCAGAAAAAACAAACAATAAGCCAACTCCTGATGGTCTTTCTTTAATTTTCAGAATAAAAAATGCAGCATCGAGTTAAATTACATTGCTTTGCCTCAATCATGCGTCTATATTAAGAGCAGGCAAGCACTTTTTTTCTTCTCACTTGAGGTCTGTTGTCTGTTATTCTACTACTTGATCTAAAACTTAAGCTATTAGAGGGTGCATGTGTATATCAAATATATTTTGCCTCAACACACCCACCACGTGGAGTTGGGATTCATTTCTCCTATTTAAGCTTTAACACACGCACAGTTTCATTAAACAAGTGGCAAAAGAGACTTGAACTTAGGATGTGAAACCACCTAATATGTTTAAAGCAGGTAGGAAGGGCCACATAAATATCACTTATATTTTCCCTTCAAAATCTATAGAAAACAAAAAGACTTTGTTCTTCTACCTTGAGCTTTTTATGCTCCTATAGTACACCATTTTTTAAAAAACAGCCATACATTATTTCCAAATGACCTTAACGCTATGACTCTATCCCCTCCCAGTAATCCACCTAGGCTCCTACAGCTACCAAGGGAGCATTCTGCCCTTCCTCAACTGTCATCTACTCAACTCGAAAGAACTGAAAAGGAATTCCACAAATAAAAGAATGAGCTACAACTTCGTCATTAGACATTCTAGAACAAGAAAAGAAAAACACTAATATTGATGGCTTAGTGCCTTATTGACATCAATCTTTTTATTGGCTGGACAATGAAATACTTCTTCCACGATTGAATTTGAAAATAGTTCAATATGCACACAAAGTACTTTTCACCATCATAAAACAAGAATGACATGTATGACACACAATATTGGAGGAACAACTATGCACTACAACGAACAAGAATTTAACTTTTTTCTTCCATAATACTTTCCAATCCTTCCTAAGGATGCATGCCAAACACATCCAAAATGTAGAAAAGCAAGTGTCAAGTAAGGCACAAAATCATAATCCATAATGATTTTCTTTAGCACTGTACTCTTAAGATATATTAGTCAAGGGTTCTTTCATAAATTTCCGAAGCCATACGCCTTCAAAAATTCCATGACATAAAATTATTTTCCTACTTCTATAAGATTTACATTGCTTTTTGAGAAACAACATATCTTCATGATTCGTTACACAATTAGTATATTATACATAAACACCAACCTATCCATATATATAAACAATATTGCCCAAACCTCAAAAAATCAAAACCCAAAAATTTATCTAACACTCGAAACTGAAAAAAAAATACAAGATGCCAAAATGCATAAACTGAAAAGTAATAAACCCCAAACAAAACAAAGCATAAAAACTTACATCCATCTTTAAGATTCTCTTCTCAGAACTGTTTGGGGATGTGGTCAAGTGATTTCTGAGCTAGTGATCAAGATTTTCCTTTCCAAAACTCGAAAAGAGTCTAAAAATCCTGAAAGTTAAAAAAAAAAATCATTTCAAACAATATACCCAAACACAAGTAAAACGGCTATACCAACATAAACTCAAATGCTAGAATGATTTTACAATATCCTAAAACCCCATATTTAAAGAAAACAAATCCAAGAATGAAGAAATACAATATATTACCATTGTTCAATTCCTCAAGAATCCTCCTCCTGCTCATAAACTACCAATAATTAGTTAAAATCGTATGAAATTCACCTATTTTCAAAATATGAACAAGAAGAAAGTAAAATAATAGAAATCAAAGCCCAAGATTTGAAACTTCATCCATAGACTGCCTCAAAACATGTCTGAAGCACCAAATCTTCTACCTCGAAACCCATCCATCGCAAATCCAAAGAACTCTTTAAAAATTGGAAAAACTTCGTAAGGTGTAGAGGACCTAATGTTGGTTGTGCTCAATTTTCTGGATGAGATGGAGGCAGATGGTTCTAACTTGCTATGGGTAGGTGTTGGAGGCTCTGGCTTCGATCTGAAAGAAATTAGAAAAGAAAATGAGCAAAGGGTGTTCACGACGGTCTCCGTGCGTGACGGAGGTACCGTCCGTGTATCAATCTGTCTCTGTGCACAACGAAGACTGTGTCTCCATTGCGCACGGAGACGGTTCGGTCTCCGTGCGCACCGGAGCCATCCTCGTAATAGTGTCGCTGGCGATTTCGTGGCGGTAGTTTCGAGAACACGAGTGGGAAGTTTAGGTTCTGCAGAGAGTAACAGTGTCGCTGGTGATTTCGTGGCGGTAGTTTCGAGAGCACGAGTGGGAAGGGAAGTTAAGGTTTCTGCAAAAGTAAAACACGGGTTTCTCAAGAATCCAAACGACGTCGTGTTGGTCGACGACTCAAATTGTTGACACATGTCCCTTTTCAAACCGGCTCTTTTAGATTGTTTAGATTAGATTAGATTAGAAAACATCATTTTTGTTCATTTTCATCCAACTTTTCTATTAATTGAAAGGTACCTTTGTCTTATAATTTTCCTCTTTCTTCCCTTTCTGGACTCATTTTCTCTTCTATTTTTTCTCTGAAAAATAACCATCTGCAAGGTCAATTGGCAACCATTTGCAGGGTCATTTTCTCTCCCTTAACCTTTTGCTCTATATTCTTCTATGGAAGTTTATAGCTTATTATACAAAAGTAAAAATACAGATTTATTGGTTGCACATCAACCATTCATTTTCATGTGACGAAGAAGCATAATAATCTACTTCTAAGTAGAGCCTATGACTATGTCAGACAAGACTGATTTTCACAACAAATTATCTGAAATTAGCATGGTCTCAATAGACAACATACTTTCTTCTAGTGGTTGAAGTGGAAATGTTTGGAGTTTTAGAGAAAAGCTTCAACTTCTTCAATCTCCTCCTTGAGTCCAACTCGATGCTTCAAATCATCAAAATGAACTTCTGAAAGAGGTTTTGCAAGCAAATCAACCAATTGAGCTTCCTAAAGATAATACTACTGTAAGAATTCGTAGCTTTCTTTAACATGAATTATAGATCAAGAATCCTTACTTAAAATAATGAATTCCAATTTTTTTGTGTGGTTGAATTACATTGTATTTCAAACAAAAATGTGCATTTTCTTGCTCACCAATAGTACAAATCCCGATCACAATGGAAATAGATTATTATTCACAACCTAAATGCCTAATTTTGTGAGTTTTTATGTCATATATATGTTGTTTTAGGCACTTTTGTATTTGTGAGTAATTTTTCATACAAATTTCACTTTATTCTTGTCATCTTTTCTCTTTCAAACAATTGCTTGACAAAGTTACAAGACTTATAGAAAGTCTTGGAAGTTGGTGGGAGTTGAGGAGAGTTAGGGAATTCAATCCACTTTAATAACTTGTGGTTTGTGTCACCTCACATGGACGATTCATGACCCGTATTTTCCAACACCTCCCACTCGTATTTCATGCGCTTAACCAGAACCACAAGTGACAACGAATATCATACATTAGATCAATGTCTATCTCACAAAAATCCATGTGGCAAATAGATCGTGTGACCAGATGTACATATTAGAGTTCACGGTACTATAAACATGTTAGGAATATATAGTAGCTCTATTAAATGTCTATACTTTTAAGTCCAAATAAGTGTATCAAATACACTTATCAAACACCCTCAAATTTAAACATTTGTTTGTCATCAAACAAAACCATAATCTAATTTAATAAACACACAAACATCTAAAAGGTTTTAGTTATATAACCTGTCATTTTGTCTCAGAATTGAAATCATTGTATTGAATATATAAATAGCTTTAAGGTTGCATTATCAAAATTAATATCTAATTTTCTAATGTAAAACTGATGTGTGTGTGTATGCGCGCGCAAAGAATTAAGTAAAACACTATAAATTCACGAGTTGTATCGATTCCCGACTCTCATTCGTCAAGTTTTTACTTTCGTCTCTCTTATTCACACACCTCCAAACTTATTTTTTTTTCTTTTACTTTTTCCCTATGTGTGATCTAAGGCTAAATCTTTATACTAACTCATCACCCTCTTTAGTTTAGATGGATCTCATTAATTGCTAGTTGATATTTCAACAAAAAAGGATTCTCCAAATTTTGATTACTTCAACTTCCAAGACTCAATTGTGCTAATAATCCATTGTCAAAGATCTAATTTTCTCAAATAAATGTTTGAGAGTTAATCAAGGCGTGTAGTATGTAAATACGTAATTATTATTTTTTCTTATCTTATGTGCAGATTTTTCTCCATTAAGCTTTCTAAATAATTCTTGTAGCGAGTTTTAGACCAATAACTCTCAGGTAAGATGATCATAGGCCACCATGTTTTTAGATACCTTTGTAGGCTTAATTAATTGAGTCGTAAAGGCTACGAAGAGACGTTTCACATTGAGATAGATTTTTCTCTCTTTTATTTTTACCTTTTTTTGCCATAATTAGTGCAATACTTCTCATTAAACACTCATTCTAAAAATTCGACCCATAGCTTAGGATTTCACCTAATTTTTATGATATTGCCTTAGAGAATTACACAAAAATTTACACATGAAATCCTCATTCATATCTATATCTCCCTATAGCAGTAAAATCACTCCCAAACTAATCTGAATTTGGTCCAATAACACATTGTAGTAATTTTTTTTTTGGTTTTGTATCCAAGTTCTACTATTTCAACCTATCAAGCATATGAATCAACTAATTACTTTATAATGCTAAACTTAATTCAGGTGCGCAGATAGCATCAAGTTTTATATGGATAAGAATCAATTAATCTAAGTATCTAACATATCCATAGTTCATAAATTAATACATAATT
>CAIGRH010285289.1:0-10321 GCA_903798295.1 Fraxinus nigra
ATTAAAATAACTTTATCTACACTATATATTACTATTGCTAGGGAAAGAAAAATGCATATGTAGTAGATGTAAAAGAATCGACATGAAGTTCATAGAACATTTCTCACATTACATTGACTTTTTTAGACAAATGTTCTAATAATAATAATAAATCTTCAATTTTATATTCTGATTCACAAAATAGGGCTTTCCTTGTCTTTGATGTGTCAAGGGCATGTTTCTCGCATGTTAGAACTAGAAAGAATATTAACAATATAGGGCATTACTTGATATGTTGGACACGTGCCTGTGTAGTATGCCTAAAGTGCCCCTCGAATGTCAAAAATTTAAAACATATATAAGAAATAGGACATCCATGTTGTGTGTTGGACACAACTTAGAGTGTTACAGAGCAGGTGTGGGAGATGGATACGCCGTCCTCGTAGGATTGCCCATGCTTCGTAGATGTATAAAATAGACTTCTATTCACATTTTCATCCCCAAGAATTTCCAATGGAATTCAAGTTGGTTAGTCTTACTCGTATATCCAAGAGAAGAAAAAGACGAAGTCTCTATGTAAATTGAGACAAACCAAGCGGGATTTTAAACAAGGAGACAGATTGAGTCATAATTTAATACAAAAAAGTATATCAAAATTTATGATTCTCATAAAAGTAAAACTAACAATGTTCAGAGGGATCACTACTAGCACGCCTAACTTTTTATTAGAATAATGTTTGGTTTGAAATCTTCAGTTTCCAATTGGACAAATGCACATTAACAAACTTAAAAATGAATGGAAGAGAAGGAATTCTGTAATTGTACAAAGAAAGATCATTTAAGGATTCAAGTGATTGTGTAGATCAAACATTATACCTCTGATGGGGATATGTAGGTGTTCCCTCTGATAATTTTCCAGTAATATCTGATTCTGGTTTTCCTGGCAAATTATTTTCAATGTAATTCTTGCTGCCAGGAGACAAATTATGGGATATTTTTTGCTTTCTGATCGAACTAGCAATGTTTGCTTGATCAGCGGATTTTTCAAGATCAGTCCTTAAACAAAATAATAAGTTTGATTAGCATAACCCAAGAAAACTGGTTTTTGATAAAATCTACATAAACAGTATCAAAAATGTAAACACTAGGCAACAATTGCATACTACTGAATATTTATTGAAAACAGTAAAAATATAGTTATCAGAATCATGTGTTATAAACATGATGTAAAGTATATGGGCAACATGAAAATAAGATATGCATACATGTTATTAGGGGAGTCTCCTGATGAGAGCGAAGCAGGCTGACTATTATCATCCTGTTAAGAATTATATTGTTAGGCTCCAGAGAAAGATCGAACAGCTATTTGACTTTATATAGAACCACAAAAAGGGTATGAACATACATAATCTACACATTCTGAATATTGATTCGTAAAAGACGACTGATGTTGAAGCTGTGATAACTGTTTGGACGAAGATAACGGATGCTGAAGTTGTTTGCCATGCATATCTTCATCTTTTTCGGCTATAATATCTTCATCCTGGATCTGAAAACGAGAGAAGATAAACATATAATCACTGTCCACCAAATATTTGCAGCAGTCACACAAACTTGAAAAAATAGAAGGCTAAACAGAATTGAATACCAAGGAAGCCTGAGCCTTCATATCATCAAGGTTGAAGTTCCAACTACTAATCCCACGTTTATATTCATTCTGCGCGGATTCTCAAGGGTGTTAAAAATGCAGCAAACAAAATATAACTTAGCTGAACACCTATCAGCACAATATATGTCTATAACAACTTCAAAACCCATGAACAGAAGATACAGTTAACGAGTTATTATTCCTGTCAAATTAACAGCCACTTTTTAAGATTCTACTCTCAGTTTGACTATCATGCTAATCTAACAACAAAATTTTCACTAAACCTGAGCTCTTATTTACCTGAAAAATCAATTTTTATCCATGACCAATTGGAAATGTACATCATGGCTTTGTGGTATGAGAAGTAGTCTAAGAGGTTTGCTAAGACGGAAAATAGTCTAAAGTTTTAGATATAGGGAGGGAGCAGGGGATTGCAGAGAATTAGAGATGCTTCTCAAAGAGGATTACATAAATTAAGTGGATTAAGAAAGAGGGTGTTTAAGTTTTTTAGAGTGTCTCCCAATTTCTTAACAAGGTAAAATGAAGTCCTGCCTTGAAATGAGACAATCCAAATAAGCCCAAGGAAAAGAAAAATTACCAATGCATATGCCTCTAGGAATGACTAATGAGGAAATATTCCAACACAAAAATAAAAATCTCGTCTCCTGTACCTGGTAATTTGAGGCTGGCCCAACTCATGTCCAAATAAATTCTGATCTTAGAATCAATCAGATCAGACTAAAAGTGTGGTAGCTGTAAATTAATGTAACATGCTCAAGTGGAAATTATATGATGAAGATGTCATAGAATTTTTTTTCGTGATTTATTATGATTTTTAAACATGAGCAAATACAGATCGTTTGTTCGCTTTTTCTATCAAACCATCTTTGTGAGTCAGATGTCAAGAGAAAGAAAAAGATTTGCGTGTTACAACCAGCACATAATAGCCATGTTGTGTAAACGGATAAAGGAACTCTGCTATCATTAAAATACTAGATATTAGTTGTCAAAAAAAAAAAAAACTAGATATTAGACTATTGTTAATGTGTTACACCAATGTCCTACATTTCAGTAAATGGAAAATCAGAAAGATCATTCATTGTATATCTCCAGTGCATCAATATACCAAGATAACTATGTGTTACTTGTAGAGCTGAAATCAAACCTGAGACATTTCCTCTTTCTGCCCAACTGGTATTTTCTTTTGTGCAAGCATATCTTCCTCCTTTCTCTAGTTTAATTTTCAAACATGCATCCATCAATACAGAACATATTGTAGAGGTAATATTTACAACTTATAGTAGTATCATATCCTCAGAAGATTACACACCTTTATTGCCTGAAGACGATCGCCAAGAGCTGGGAGCCCCTCCAGAAGAGCTCTTGCAATATAATCACTTGATCTAGCTTGCTTGAAAAAAGAATGCCTCAATAACTTTTTTGCTGATGGCCTTTTTGATGGATCTTTCACCAAACAACTAGCAATCATCTGCTTAAAAGACTACGGAAACCAAAGATAAAGAAAAGGCATGTCAAAAGAGTCTTGCAATATTTAATCAGTATATGATTGTTACATATATACCTTAGAAAATTTTTTGTCTCTCTCATAATCGAGACCAGGTGGAGCATTTTGCAAGGTCATAAGCAATACCTGAAAAGTAAAATATACAACATACAATGTGGATCGTGGAAAACTAATAGGGCTTCCATAAAACCAGAAAATGTGTCATTATATCAACAAGCACCTTCATTGGAGGATACTTTGAAAAAGGTGCATGGCCATGTGCAAGCTCCAAAGCAGTTATACCAAAAGACCAAATATCTGCTCTGTAAAATAGCAAAACAACTAACTCAGCTACATGTTGAAACATTCAATTAGGATAACAAGAGTACACAATTGAAAGCAGCGTGTGGACAAACTTGAAATCATAACCATGCAATTGCTCCATAACCTCTGGTGCCATCCTGCAAAACCAAAAATATGCTCCTATTACAAGGAACAGATTGACAAGTGATGGATAAAGCCAACACTCTAGAAGCAAGATCGACGTGTTATTAATGTTCAGGTTTTTCCATAATCTTTTATGGAATAAGTATAATGGACATATTTGTGGTTTACTGTGATTCTAGTCATAAAGGACAGACAAAAAGAAGTGAATTGCGATAGACGATCAACCACATAAGGAGAAACGAGTGCTCAAGTAACAGTTAAATCTGCATACCAGCAAGGAGTCCCCACGAATGTATTCCTCATGCGATGTCTGTCCCCTGAATCAAACAAGTATGCAGAAACACCAAAATCACCCAGTTTGATTCCACCATGAGTATCAATGAGAATATTGCCAGCCTGAAAGTAATGTTGTCCAAAGTTAAGATGATAAGTGTCAAATAGAACTTTATGCTCTATCCTAAAACATGTGCCAGTACCCTGGTGTTATTTTACTATTAGAGTATTGGAAAAAGCTCCCCTTCAGTGATGGTTGAGTGCTAATTGATGCTACTGTTTATTCTCCGGATTTATATCAACTGCTATTACTATAAGAAAATAAAAAACTGAACCTTAATTGATAGCAGTGCAGATAAAGTTTTTTCCTTATACTTTTAGTAGAAAATTTAAAACTTTCAGGTGAACTATAGTCACTTCTCTTCTACATATAACTTCAATGAGTTCAATGGCACCTTACCTTGTCGTATCCATTTCAAAATGTAAAGCAATGGGAAGGGGAAATTACAGCTGCCTGAAAGGTTAAAGTTACTGAGTTGCATAACGCTTTAATAAGTGGACTCAAGAGAACAACTCCTGGAATAATTAAAACTTCGTTAGGAGGCCAGCTAGTCAACTAGCAGGGACTCTATTTTGATATTGCTATGAGTGAATTCCAATTTTAAAATAATTAAAGGGATTATCAGTTTTCCAAGTTCAACTTCAACAAATTTGGAATAGAAGGCCACTCTAGTAAGATCTGATGGAAATGAGTATTCTAAGATCTGATGGACATGAGTATTTCAGGCAATCAATCGGTAATCACAATTTATGAGCAAATATTTTATATGTAAATGAGCCAAAAGTGTTGAAACCTACAAAATGAAAACTCCAACAAAATGGAAAGAAGATGCTTCTTAATGCAAACCAAAATCTCTGTTTGTTTGATGAATGAGAAGGAAGTCATGTCGAAGCTTTGGTGTTCAAAATGGGAAACAATAAAGGAGTTCAAAAGTCATGCCCATGATCAAAACATTGAGATTATTCCTATGCTGTAATCTAAATATATGTTTATAAACAGTTATTATAAAGTATAATTATATTATCTAGGTGGAACACTATCCATAACTTTAGGGATTACTTTGAACCAACCATATTTCTTTTGAAGGCTTCAGAACTATTATGAAGTTTGTTAAAGGATTAGTTAATTTTCCCAAGAAAGATTACCATGATGTTAGCAGGTATACACTGCAAGTCTGTAACAATGATTTGTAATTTAGCTGCTCAATAAATGAAGTGTTGCAAGACAACTGAGGAAAGGATTTGTTAAAGTAAAACTGCAAATCATTCTGTAGGCATCTATATAAAAGTTAGCCACTCACTTTAACATCCCGATGAATGTGACCATGTTGATGAAGATATTCCAAGCCCTTCAACACCTCACGCAAAACTGTAGCAATGACAACCTCCTCAAAACCATCTGGATGTGAGGCCTTCAATATGTGTAGACAAGAACCTCCAGCCATGTAAGGCATTACAACCCATAAATTATGATCTATAACGAAGGAGCAGTGTGATTTAAGAACATTGGGGTGGTCAACCAGAACCATCGTTTGTGCTTCCCGTGAAATGTTATTCTAGGGGTAAAATGAAAGAACCAGTCAGGAGAAGTAGTTCGTTGTGTTGTCCAGGATAAGAAAAACCACAGAATAAACCTAAGCAATGATATTTCAAGGGCAAAGAAAGTAATCATACCACAATGGTTTCCTACAGAATGACTTCTATCTAGGATTATTTGATATTCAATCACAACTAAATAAGTAACAAGATTTCAAATGAAAGTAGGAACATAAATTATAAACAGATGACAGCATTGTAAGAAAGGAACCTACTTGAGCAACATAGTAAAAACTAGTGCTTAATTACACGTAAGAGCATCTTCAAAAGATTCTTTATTTTTTAGTAGCATGCTCTTTATTTTATTTTCCCTCATTATTCAATTATATGTATATATTTTAGATGTCAATAGCTAAAATATTCAATATATTATATTAATAATTTAAATAGTAGAGCATTGTAACTTGCAATTTTATTAAAGGCAATTTAGATAAAATACAAATAGAGAGTGAGTTTTGCTCTCCAAATATAGAGAGCAAAATCCACTCTTTATTTTAAAAAGTTAAAATAAAGAGCAAGTTTGACTCTTTAAAATAAAAAACATCTCACGAGTCTCTTGGATCTGCTCTAAAATGCAGTTGTTGATAAGATGTTGTCAAATAAGGTATCTTCACCACTTCTTCACTTTCTAGAAAGTTAACATAATCGAGCTACTATCAACTTGGGCCAACATTACCTTTCATCCAAACAGAGATAAGATAATTGATTTCCAAAAATAACGGAGTAGAAAATTATTCTTCAAGATTTTTTTAATTTTATTTTTTACTATTTCATGGCCACGCACTAGGTGGCCACTTCATTTAGTGTTCTTAAACTCTGGTATGTACCACCTTAATGTTTTGGGCCATCAATGGTTGAGACAATAAATCGTTTTGACATCTTAAATATAATCAAAATATTATCACGATTACATGTTCGTAAAAACCAATTTAAATTTGCATGTAGTTCCAAGCTCTTAATCGTGAAACAATTTGTGTATGCTAGTGATTATGCATAATAACTAACAAGCAATACTACATGTTTCAGCTAACGAAATTGCAAAATATAATCTTTCTTCATACATGCTCTATTCATATTCTAGACTCAGATCTTACTCTGAACAATTCTAAGAAACAAAATTCCCAAATTGTTCAAATACATCAAATATTGAACAAGCAAAACAATGAAAATTTCATATAACTGACATGTTTGATGTAGATTTTTTGAGAATAGATACTGTGAAAAGTGATATTTCTGGAGAAAGCGTTGTTAAAAAGTATGGAAAAATTATGGGTACATGTGAAAAATTATTTTAGTGGGCAACATTCGAACCTCCTGGCTGAAATTTTGAGAACAAGAGAATTACCAGATCACAGTTGCCACGTTCAAAGTCGAGAATTTTGATTGCAACAATCTCATTGAGAGGATTACAGAGAGCTCGATGAACCAAGGCGCTGGCACCTGTCCCGATCTCCTCATACAGAGTATAATGCTCTGCTCCTATAGGATACTTCTTCTTCTCCTTTTCCATTATACTCAATCCTCAAAACTCCCTAACAGAATATAAATTACACAAATCTCAATTTTATACAAAATTTCAAATCCCCTGTTCACAAACGAAACAATGCAGAATTCAAGTTCGGATTCAAATTTTATTTTTCTGTTTGCGTGCAGCGATTTCAAACATAGAGCAAAGTAATGAGCTTGCGTCCACTGAGCGTGCATCAAAATAGAAAAACAGAAAATAAAAAGTGAAAGATCAAAATTCAGTAATGAAGCAACCAGGAAAAAAAAAATGTATAGATACAGATATACATACAATAAGTAAATGCGTGTGAGATGTTGAGTGAGAAAGAAGGCATTGATGATGACGAAGAGTTTGCTTACTCGGCTTTCTCGTGATAGCGAGAGAAAGAGAGGGGGTAGCGCTAGCGGTTCGCCGCCAACATGGCCGAAGGTGGCGGAAGGAGCGTTTGGCTTTATGTGAAACCCCGCCACTTGTTGGGCCCCTCTTTTCTGCTTTTCTATTTATGATTTTTATGAATATGTGTCACGCAGAGATATTATAGAATCGTGGAGATTAATTATACTGATTTAATCAATTTTCCCTTTTTAAGGCAATCAAATATTCTATACGTTAATTTAAATTTAAATTTTTACTTTTTAATAATACACTTTTCAAAAAATCAATATTCAAAATATCATTTTTTTTCCTCCATATTGACCATCAAATAAGGAACGGTTCACACAAATAATAGACGACTCTAAAATAAATACACAAACTCAAATGTAAATGTAGCATTGATAATGAATTAATAAAAAATGTACGTTCTTAGTGTTAATTGCGTAATGTATGAACAAATATGTGTTAATTTTGTGTTTTCATTGTAAATTTTCTCTAAGATTTCGTACAATTTATATACTTAATCATCTTTTTATGAACTTGTGTGCCTGTGTTGCTGTTATAGCATGATGCGATATGCTTGCTTTCGTGTGTATTCACGTTAATGCCTTCGTATGTCAGTATTATTGTCTTCGTTTGACGTGATGTGCTCACTTTGTTGCTTTTGTGTACCACGATAATGCTCCGGCTATACGCAATATTGGAATGGAGTCAACAATACAATCTCAATATTATACGAATCGAAATAAGCCAACACACTTTTTATTCTACTAGCTTCAGGCGTGCTTATCACCATGTTAGTGGAGTATTGTTTGGTGTTTGCGCAATTATTGCAGTAATTTATCAAGTGGTTCTTATTATGATTATTAATACCACTATAGATTGCATATATTAATAATTTTATAAAAGAATCATTTTAATTTAAATAATAAAACGATAAAAGCACCTAGCTATCGAGGACAAAAACCTGAAATCGCATATACTTGAAAAGAAAGGCATCATTATCAACCGGTCAATTTTTGAATTCAAGCTCAACGAAATCGAGTTATCTGCTTAAAATAAATAACCAACATTTATGGTTTGGATTATTCATTTTTGTAAGATTGATATTTCACAAGCACGTGAATTTCAAGATTATGTTATGTAATCTTGAGGGACGTGTCAGTGGATAACTCTCACGTCTATTCGAATATGAGAATTTGAAATATGATACATGTAATGATATCACCATATGATATGGACCCTTTCTAACTCATGACCTGTTTAATGCTCTCGTCTGTACATTTTTCGCTATTTTAAATTCTTTTTAAGCCGTTTTGCAGATTCTGGGTTATGTGTCCCGCTGCAAAGTATTCCTCCTCTTTACTTTTTTTTTTTTTCTAGCAGAGAGTGCCAATGTTGGACGTAAAATGTCAAATGCTATTATATATTAGGCATGTTCTTAATGTTGGAACAGATTAGAAGAGCTTCATTTCATAGTTGTAATATAACTTGTATGTACTCTGTTAGAGTTCGTGCAGATGATAACTTGTTAAGTTGCTCTTTGGATTATTTCCATGTTTCTGCTTTTCCATTTAAGTTAAGCTGAATTGAAGTTTTTAAAACTAATTTGATGATCATGTTAAAGATGTGCAGACATTCAGACAAGGAAGCATAAGGCCATTATATAATAACTTCACCTCATAAAGTGATGAGTTAGGAAGCTATTAGAAAATAAATTATTTTTCAATTCCCACCACAAATCTGCTTTGTATTTAGATAGAAATTGTGTTTAGAAAAATACATTTTGTAGATTCTTGAAACACGAATGAAAGAGTTAAGAAACTAGACTCCACGCCCTCCTTGGGATGTAAGGTGTTTTAGCTACTCTGATGAACAAACGTAACCTGCAAAATGAGGTTGGAACTTTCTCCCTTGTTGTACCTCCGGCGTGAGAATTAGTAGGTTGTTTTTGAACGTAAGAAGAAGAAAAATAATGTATATTCAAATAGCCAGAGTTTCAAGATTCATACCCGTCTTGTCTTATGGGTATTTATAGATATCTGAAGTCGTTTAAATGTCGGGAAGTTGTCGTGACACGTGTTCCACGTAAAGCTTTCCACTACCCCCACGTCTTGAGTGATGGGCATCCATTTCCAGGGTTTGGTTGTGCCTATGATAACTGTCTATCGGTTTCCATCCAACTAAATGGTATTTTTATGGTTAAGTGTTGCATTGATCCCGCAGTAGTGGCCGACCCAGCATGTGCATAAAGTGCCTCATAGTGGTAGGTGGTCCGACATGAATGTAGAGGGTCTCATGGCAATAGGCAGCCCATCATAAATGTAGAGGTCCTCTTAGCGATAGGCGGCCCAACATGAATGTAGATGACCTCTTATCTTAGCGGTAAGCGGCCTAGCATAAGGTGTTACACGTTGGGTGTAGATTGGTTGACTTTCTTCTTGTCGAGCATATTAAATAATTGTCGATGCCCTTAATATTAACAAACAATCATGATCTGCAATCCACAATTGTCCAATTGTTTAGCCTCTAATGAAGATTCACACAGGAAACAAGAATGGGGTTTATTAATATAAGTCTAAGTGGGCTTGGCCCATCCTTTTCTTGTGTTGGCAAGATAATGAATTGTATTCTATTCTCTTCTGAAATCCTAATGACTTATTAATATAAATTCAAGTGGGATAGCCCGTCTTTTAAGTTTAACCTGGTCCGATATTTAATTAATCCAATTAATTAAATTTGGGTCTATTAACAAGCAGCCCATTTAATTAATTGTACAACACTTGTTAATTAATTGGAATCTCATGTGTGACACATCAGGTTCTCAATCACGATATCTAACGACGTGAATTATTATTTTGATCTAATCAAAATCGATAAATTAAAATACCCCCTTTTAATTTATCATCAATTCATATTCGTCGTCCCAAAT
>CAIGRH010285313.1:0-18037 GCA_903798295.1 Fraxinus nigra
CATTTATGATTTTAAGAGATAAATTGAACGATAATATTTTCAAATCTAGATATCTATATTTGGGTGTGTTATATCGACAATGGCCCATTAGTGATTTTTGGGTTTTATTTGGTGAGAAAGTGGGGTGAAGTGGGTAGGATGTGGGGTGGGGAAGAAGACGGAAGAAGATTAAGTGATTTTTTTTGTGTTTTAAGTCTTGATTTCTAATTATGTATTTGTGACTCATTTGTAAGTTTTGAAAAATATGGAATTGTGATTGCAATTAGTTATTTAAATTTTTTCTTTTATTTAAATATGAAAGTATATTCGTTATTTCACAATTTTTTATTGAGAAAATAGACGAGAATGATGATTTCCACAATAAAAGTGTAAATAGGAATGAAAATGCAAAAAAAAAAAAAAAAANGGGTTTTATTTGGTGAGAAAGTGGGGTGAAGTGGGTAGGATGTGGGGTGGGGAAGAAGACGGAAGAAGATTAAGTGATTTTTTTTGTGTTTTAAGTCTTGATTTCTAATTATGTATTTGTGACTCATTTGTAAGTTTTGAAAAATATGGAATTGTGATTGCAATTAGTTATTTAAATTTTTTCTTTTATTTAAATATGAAAGTATATTCGTTATTTCACAATTTTTTATTGAGAAAATAGACGAGAATGATGATTTCCACAATAAAAGTGTAAATAGGAATGAAAATGCAAAAAAAAAAAAAAAAATGCAAGGTGAGGAAGTTTTGCAAAATGAACTTTAAATATAGGAACGTTTTGTGCTAATAATATATGAAAATAAGATCAAAGAGATTATGTACAAATTTGCACAACAATATTCCTAGTCAAAATCCTACTCGACCTATAGAATCGAGTGATTTTGATCTAGTTCTTTGGTTCTAGTATCGTGAACGAGTTTTGATTTGGTTTAAAATAATTTTTATAATCTTAGTATTAAATTAACAACTAAAGTAGTTTAAAATCTGCACAAATTAATAGGTATTCAGAACAACCAAACATATTTTTCATTGAAATAAAAATGTGTATAAGCGAGCTATGAATTTTTTACACAAGTTATGCATACCATTTTTTTATATATAAAATATAAAATGATTCTGACGGCATGCATAAAAATTAATAATTTCATTACAAATTTTTGAATCCATACACTTAAATATTAAAACGTGATACATCAACACCTAAATAAAAAGGAGTTTCAAAATGGAATAAAATTAGAAATAAAATTTTGGTACATCTTAAGCATGAAGAGTTTATTGCCACACTTCCAATGTCAAACTTTTGGATAATACTCTAATGGCATACGCAATCTTGTCGTTCTTCATGCATTCTTCAATTTTTCTCGTCACACAATTCACAATTGTCTACGAAGATGTTGGATTGGAATGCCATGGACTCTTTTAAATGGACCGAAATATTTTGGCAACGTTTTTATAAATGTTGCAAAAGGTTAGCCTATTCAACCTTATTAGCAATGTTCAAAAAAACGTTGCTAAACGTCTATATTACCGACACTAACAAGCGTTGCGAAAAGTTAATCCACACAATTATATTAACAACGTTTAATAAACGTTGCGATAAGTTTACCTTTTTGTAACATTTATAAAATGTTGCAAAAATATAAACATTTCGCAATATGAAACGAACGTTGCAGAAGATTATATAATCTACATATTAGCAACGGTTAGTAAACGTTGCAATAAAGTGAGTTTTTAGCAATACCCGATGAACGTTGTAATTAATAAAACTTTTGATAACACTCAATAAATGTTGCAAAAGACGACATTAGCGACGCATTTAAAAAAATGTTGTCAAATCTCAATTATATTAATCAATTGCAATATTCATTTATTTGAATGTTTCTATAGACACCGTTAGCAACACTTAATAACCAAATGTCGTCTTTTATACATTGCAAAAGACCATTTTTATTGTAGTGTGGTCACATTCTAATTCTTAAAGTAAAGGACCTATAGGAATTTGAATGATCAAAATCGGGTTAATGTGAAAATTGTTTAATCTGCGCTTGAAAAGGCGAAATCCACAGTGTTCTTTGGCGGCAACTAAATTTAATAATTTGGAAATTCCAAATCATGGCTGAAATTCATGATTCTGGAAAAGCAAAGCCAAAAATCCCTTTATTCCTAACTAAAACCATTGATGTCGGCAGTGCTATTTGACTTGGAAAATATAGTGTAAATGACCATATACAACTTCTCTAAAAATTCCAGAATGACGAATATTATGGAACAATGAAGATACTGTGACTTTGAAATTGAAAAATTGATTATGGAGAAGTGAATCGATAAAATTGTGGTCAAATTAAGCATCGAATCTAGAAACTTGAGCTCTATATGTGTCGAATATGAAAGGAAGTGTAGTGAAGTTGAGAGAATCTACAAGAGACAACTTATTGCTTTATTTTGGAAGTGATAATGTGAGAGAAAAATATATATTATAACATAAATCAATATATATTATTTTAAAGAAATATAAATATATTTTGCGATACTATCAAAAATCGCACTTGCTGACTTTTCGAGCTTCACAACTGAGAACGAGATCTTCCGATACTTGAAACAAAGGCGTCGAAGTGTGCCCTGTCGCCCCTCTAATGCTTGAGTCAGAAAGAGAAATTTAAGAGAAAATATATGCTGTGAATATATGTAAAAGCGTGTCTTAATAATGATTCAAGACCCGATATTTATAGAGCTAGGTAGTAGTGAACTCCTAGTAGGACTCGTCACCCTATTTTTAGAAATCATTTACGGTGGCAGTTAGTGTTGGATTAAAACTAGAATTTTCACCTTACCTTATCTTACCGACACTATGTTTCAAGATAGACTCAACTAGAAGTCTCACATTACCTTACATATAGTATGCTTCGAGATAGACTCCTTACGACCATAGGATTTCTTGGATATTAGTAATTGGATAGGGTTAGAGTCCTTACGGGGTAAGGACTATTGATATTTGATCATAGAGTACCTTGGGAATTTGGTTAAGGCAAATGCCCATCCACCTACCCCGAGGATTACTGATGTGGCTTTAGAGGCATCCTGGAGGATCCACCCTCGAGGTATCCCGAGGACAATCAATACCCGTGGACTTAGGTCCCATAATTGGAAAAGGGAACTCTTGGGAATCCTCGTGCTCGAGCACTCCAGTAATGACCATATCAAATTGTGATCTAATTTTTGAAAGATTTTTACAAGTTCGATACATTCAAAATTATATTCTTAAAATATGGTATTTATGAATTTTCCCCTTTGTATTAATACTCAGTTGAATCTAATTCTCATCAAAATCTATCGAACGAATAATGTTCACACCTAAATCTATCAATCTAGGATTAAGCTCCTATTTGATTCCCATTTTTGGGATAAAATGCATTATGAAATAGTGATTATTTTTTTTTTATTATTATTTTTTTTTATAGAAAGTATGATTAAAAAGTAAGGAAATTTTTTTGAAAATACGTGTATAATTATCTTATGAAAAAATATGGGGTTGAAAATAAGTTTTTTAAAAATGCACCGTTAGAAAATGGGGCTAAAGCAGAGGCTAAATTAAAATTCCGTACCACTCTATAATTGAGGCTTGCCACATTATATGAAACACGCCTCCATAGAAGCCGACCAATGTCCTAAATTTCAAGAAATTTAAGACTCTGAATTTGGGTCCCGTACGTTGACATATTGTCCACCCCACCCCATCCATCCCTTTCATAAAAAGTTGGAATTTAATTGGTCCCCATTTGGTGGGGTGTGGGGATTGATTGAAATTCAAATCGTACGTAAACAGTTTGCAATTTGATAGGCGCACTTCAAGTTTTAAGAGCATATACAGTTTGAGCATTATTGGTGGTACATCGGAGTGTACATCACGATGTACACCCCCCTCACATGGGTGAGGGGCCCACTCGAATATTTTATTCGAGTGGATCCCTCCATGTGAGGGGATGTAGATATTGATGTACACTTTTTGATGTACATCTAGCATTTTTCATACATTTTTAGCTTGTACTTCTTTTTTTTTTTAGCTTTTATTATCTTTAGAAATAATGGAAAAATTTATTGCGTGTAATTCGTCATGACCAAAATAAATAAATAAATAAATAAGACCAGTGCTCCAGCTTTGCTGTAAACTGATTTCCCTTTTGTTTTAATTTCTTTTAAAATAAATTTTGCTTTTAGAATTACCAAAGCTCGGCAAAGTAGCAAACAAAGCCAATAAAATAATTGAAAAAAATGGACACAATATATTGTTTAGTGTGTGTTGGCACCTTGATTTTGTAAAATATTCCAAAAGAGGACCTGGACAAGTTTCCTGATTATGGGCCTCATTATGAGTGCAATAGAGCCACTCAATTTGACCACTTTCCAGGTGGAACCGGACTCGTGAATTCATTTTTATTAGCTTTACTTTATACATTCGAATGAAGTGCAGAATTCATCCAGCCCCGATCATGTTTGGAAGATTGAGACAATAAAATTATAAGAAATTAATAACTCAAATAACAAACTGTCACGTATGGCGACTATCGACTATGAATATCACTATTCAAAAAGGGTCGTTCTCATCTCTTTTCTAACTCTTTAATTGAGCAATGACAAAAATAGGTACTTTTCTCGAACTTAATTTTGAGCAACATTGATTAATTTATGTGTTGAATTGAAGCTGACATGAACGAAATGTTTGTAGTAAGCATAGATTGTCATTTTTGGTTTATGTAATCGAGAAATTTAATTTTAATTTAGTAGAGCTGATATCATTTCAAATGTTGAAACTTGATTTGATTTTCTTAGGAGTCAAAATCGAGCGTTTTTGCCAGTCTAATGGTTCGCAAAAAATAAATAATAAAATTACACACATTTTGTCGTTTTAAGCTGCTACCAAACACTCAAAAACAGTGCATAATTGTTTTATGTTTTATAGAATATTTCTCCTAAGCTGTCTACATGTTTGTTGGCCAATGTGCTAAACTTTGGTTGATCCTGAGATTTGCCTTTTCATGTGATTTCACACGCGAAAAAAACCCAAAAAAAAAAAAAACACTATTCTAGTAAGAATTACGGCTGAGGTCTCTAAATTATTGAAAGTATAGCAACTAAGATCCCAACCTAATGTATTAGCAGCCTAAGTCTTCATGTTTCATTTTTGTAATATTTGGATCCTCGGTTCATGATTTTACTTTATAAATTTCAACTTTATATTGAAAATAATAATAATAATTTATCCTTATGTTAAATTGAACAAAATAAAATAAAATAATAAACTAAAAATTAAAAGTCAAAGAAAAAATATGCCCAAACTAATATACATTGGGGGCGAGTTATAGATTGGTGGATTTTGTATTTTTTAATTGACAAAAAATTGACTTTGATTTGAGATTTATATTAAATTTTAATTTACACTAAACAAGGCATTAATCAAATATAAATGAAAAGTTGTCCATTAGGGACTCAAGTGCAAACAAAGTAAATGAGACTGTGCCCACAAAATTAATAGATTAAGGACCTACTTGGTATATTTCTAATAGAATGAGGACCTACTTGGTATATTTCTAATAGAATGAGGACTCCAACTAGAATTTCTTCAATAATTACGTGCTTCAACTTTCAAGTTAGAACACCTACCCCCAACCCCATACACCTCACACACACTAGTACGTGTTTGAGGGGGTGGCAAATGCAATATAATACACTGATTTTAGGGTGTGAACACATCAGAGCCATCCATTTTGTGATATCACATGGAGGCATGTGATCGATTATTGGGAGTACCAAAAGAGTGGTTTGGACTTATGTTGAAAGATCCAAATTCAGAATCACACAAGTCAACTCAACAGTCCTCAAAGATGTTACCATAGCAATTTTATTTTAATCGAAAGTAAAAAATAACAATTAAACCCCCTCCATTATATACCACTATAATTTTTGAAATAGTATTTTCGTGGTTAAAAAAAAAAAGAGATTTTTGGATATTTGTAATATTATTTTATTGAAAAATGTGTGATTGATACGAAAAAGAAAGAAAAATAGATTATAATATTAATGGGATCAAACGGGAGCTAATCACACATATCACGTAATTTACTAACTTTTTAATCACATATTTCTTCTATTTTTATCAAAATTTACTAAAAATCTGATTTTATTTACATAGAAATCACTCTTATAACTTGAGTTATGCCTGACCTCTCTTGGAGCAATTTTCAAGCAATTAACATGGTAAAAAATTTATTATATGAAATTAATATAAAGAGATTTAACCCCGGTTGGGAGACCATTCAATTTTTTTAAATTTTCATATTTACTTCCAATAACGTATTTACACAATAAAATATTTTGTATGTAAATCTAAAACTTTTTCACTACTTTTTAACTACACGTTCTCTAAAAAAAAAATCATTATTCAAAACTCTATTTCCTCAACAATCATGCTACATGTACATCATTTTTGACATTATTGTTTATATTGTGCCACGTGACAACACACCATTAGATAATTAAAAAAAAAAAAAACTTTTTCCTTCCACAATTTTTTGAATACAAAGTGAACGTCAAACAAAATGTGAATGATTTAATGTACATTTAGCATAATTCATGTTTATAATATGAACATTTTCACTATTCTTTAAAATTTTTGCAGTATAACTTAATTATTTGAATAGGCTGCCGCTCGTGTTCTAAAATGCTCGCAATATGCCTGCATATGCTCGCCTCGTTTACAAAACGTATCGAATATGGGGTATGTATGTGATAATGCAGTCAATCAATTTCGTTGAGCGCATGTGCATGTGCATGCTTAAATGCAAAAAATGTGCACGCATTTGTGTTAAAATGCGTGTTAAAAATAGTCTAACAATGTCCAACCCATTTTTATAACTTAAACAAAAAAGTAAATCGAGCCCAACAAACATCAAATTAATCCAAATTACCCAAACTCATTAATTATATACAATAATCTGTAGGACTTTGACGTTTAATAAAAATAAATAAAAATTTTTGTAGGTTGCAAACTTTCTACGCCGAGCTCAAGTCCCCTTCTTCTAATTCCTCTAACTTTACAAGCAGATGATGTTATTAATACACAATATTGGATTATTGATGGTTGTAACGATGAATAAGAGGTTGAAAATGATATCTTATCATCTACAAGAAGTAATAGAAATTTTCGAATTGAAATAAGAGAGTCTGATGAATATTTTGCATCGGATAACTTAGATGAAGAAGATGAGATTGAATTGGATTTCGAAAGAGTTATCTAAAACTTGTGATTTTTTAAGCCGATGTTCGTATCAAATCTAATTGTAGAAATTTATTGCCAAGTAATTGTAGTATTTATGATTTCGAGTAATATATTTTTGTTGAAATCTAAAGAATATGTACAATGTTCAAAAAACGTATTATCTTATTTATTTAGTAGTTTAAAATATTAAAAATAATATTAAAAATTGCAAAACGCATAATTACGCATATGCTTCACATAGACAAGCTTATACTTGATACTCAATCGAAACGCATTCCCACGCGTTACGCATTTTAGAGCATTGGCTGCGGCTCACAATTTCTACTTGTTTCAATTAAATGAACTAATTAACTCATGATTGTCATCTCAAAATAAAATAACACCCTCAATTCATTATTATAAAATAATTATTACCAAATGAACCATGATTTCTTCTATCAAACCCTCGTAAGTGATTCATTATCATAAAAAAAGATTTATCATTAAACAAATCACTAATGTATATCAATTAAGAAAAAAAATAAATAAAGGAATGATCACTTTTTATGAAATAAGATAATACAATTAAATCAATAAAAGATTTATCAATTAAAAAAAAAAAACATTTCAAATTTATGAAAAATAGACCAGTCAATTTCTTACTTTTTAAGTTAAACATTTACCCTCTTTAAGTTCACCTTGAACCTTCACTAGTGGAAATTCTGTTCATAGTAAACGTTTTTAAGCTTAGGCAAAAATGATTACTACACCTTCACGATAGCACTAATCTACAATATTTAAAAAGTGGTGATTGAGGAATTTTGTTGGAAGACAGTAATACCCTCATTAATTTTGTATAATTCCCAATTCATCCTTCAATTGTTATTAGAATTTAGAAGTTTCATAACCTACTATTCAAATATTATTTGAATTTATAACACGATGTGAGAGGTTGAACGTGAAGGGTTGCTTGTGTATCTCTTTATTTTTTTTGGTAAATTAGCAAAGTATGTTGCGTAGTTCTAAAAATATTTCGAAATGTTTAAAATTATGTAACTTCGAGTGTTTAATATTTTCATATATCTTTACATTGTTTGTTTAGTTTAAAAATGATGACAGTAAAACATATCATATGCTTTTATCAGCACTTGAATGTTATCGTTTGGTTAACATTGCAATCCTCTATTATCATTTTGTTCGATTCAAAGTTCGAACAAAGTAATGTGCTAGCCGCCAACCTACTGTAACCCTTTTCATGTACCGACGTACATCTAAATGTATAAAATGAATAGAGAAATCAAGAGAAAAGTCATATGAGCCCTTGTCATTAATAAAATGGATTCACTTACTAGTTTTTATGTTATGCCATCATCAACAGTTACGCTTCGACCAGAGTTTAGTTTTGGGATGTTTTATGAGTTGTGAAATTTTGAAAAACATATATTTATCTAATTGACGCACTAATGGCCAACAAAAATATAATAGAAATTGTTGATAAAACTTTAAAAAATATCTTGGACAATTCAAAACCATTTGGTGGAAAAAAATATTTATTCGGAGGAGATTTCTCACCAAGTACTACATGTCGTCCATAGAGCAACAAGACAACAAACAATTAACCAAAATTTGTTTTGATCGTATCTTTGGGAGAAAATAAAAAAGAGTTGCAACTAAATCAAAACAAGTGTGCTCAAAATGACAATCGATTTGCACAATATTGAATTCAAATTGTTAATAGAGTAGAGTCTTACATAGAGAATAATGTCATCAACTTACCAAAGGCAACTAAATGTCGCACTTTCTCGCAGAGTTTCAATGCAAACAACAAAAGTTTCAGTAAAAGCAAAAAAATAAATATTGTGTACAAAGAAATATTACCGTAATCAAAACATTATATTTTAGTTTATTTAACATTTTCACATTATATACGGAATTTCATAAAAAAATTCTGTATATATTAACTTTTAAAAATATCAATTACCTTTAACTATTTTCAAAAACGGTATTAGCACTTCAAAAATATTACGTATATCATTTATCCGATACACAAGACGTGTAACGCATGTGCTTACTACTAGTGTCAATAAAATCGGACAAAACACAGCTAGTTCAAGTGAAGAAATAAAAATTAATACCTTATTTCCGACATGTTAAGGAGCTACGAACTCTTCCTCACCCGACGATGAGTATATGTATTTTTCAAGTATGAATATGACTATTTCTACTTTCTTTTATTTTGATTGCTCGTCTTGAGTCCAACGAAGCCTCATTTCTAGCAGCAATGCCCTAGCTTTCTCACAAAAGAAGACGTTATTAAAATAAATGGTTAGACTTTAGAATGATGTTTGTCCCTTTCTACTTTCAGATTGAGTCAAGATTCAATTCGTCAATCGACGAATCCACGTTGCATAATCTAACAAACAAAAAACAGACGATGGCAACGAAAGAAGGTACATTTTCCCCCCACAGAATTGTTGGTCTCTTCTCAAAGTAATTGATAGGCTTTTCTCTAGTTTTTCTATGCAATGAAAGAACAATGTGTTTGCCCTGTCATCATAATTACAAGTCAGAAAGCACATATTTAAGGGTCGGGCTCCACGTGTATTAAAAATAAAAATTTGTGTGGACCCCACTATGTGTGTTGTCTGTAAGCCCTCAGAAAAAAAAAAAATATGTAATGCAAGCATGGTTCTATTTAGAAATTGCTAATCCCACATATCACGTAAAAAATCAACTAACTTAAAGACGACAACAAGGCGGGACGGTATGAGCCGATGAGGTCCACCGTTTCCCGTTCCTCCTGAGGATTTTCGAAAGAAGAGTCGTGTGAAAATTTAAATATGTCAATTTATCGTACTGTTTACTTGTTTATTTTTTTATCACTATTTTTACTTTTCAACAATTAAAATAAAATAACATGGTGGGTTCAAGGAATATTGATTTGAAACAAAACCGGCCACATCAAAATTCAGTCCTATATCTATTTTTCTGAATTTCTTTTACAACGGAATCTATACTTTTTTTTTAACTCTCGCTTATACATGTGCCCTCTTTGAATATCATTTTCGGTGTAGAATTCATTTTGGAATAATAAATTAATGGAGAATGTGTGGTTAAAAAATAAGGAAAATATTTGAATTCGCGTATAATATTGTTTTATTGAAAAATGTGTGGTTACAAAAATATATATATATATTTTGAAAAAAATAAAGATCAAACGAGGGCATATTTTCATATATTTTTAAGAGGAAATTGCAAAAAATGTCCACCTTTACATAATCATTTGCAAAAATGTCCAAATTTTCTTCAATGTTCATTTTACTATAATATAGACAAAAATGCTATCATTAATAATTTTAAATTCCATAATGAAGACAAAATTATTTATATAATTAAAAATTGTATTGACCAATAATAACTCGACACATAACCTATAGTACTCATTTCAAAAACATCATGCCAATCATGCATTAAATGTTCACTGCTCCTTGTAAGTGGATAAATAAAACATTTATGAAATATTGGGAAGTACACTTAAAATGTCAAGAATATTATGAAATGTAGAAAACTCTCATGTTCAGAAGGAAATCTTGTTATAAACAAATGAAGTGTTAAGATAAATATAGTCCAAATGTCTATAACAACTTTTAAAATGTTGAGAATATCATGAAATGTAAAGAATAACAACTATTAAACACAACTTATCGACAAAAACAAGATTTCAAAGAAAAATTACATTCTATTGAGAATTGTGAAAAACCTAATTAACTGTAAATTTGAATAAGATTAAATTTTTCGAAATGAAATTATATAATTTTCTTATGAATTGGAAGAATATAATTATTTTTTAATATTAATGATTTTCTTCTTTATTTTTTTCAAAATTCTTGGTCAATGTCTAATACATAATAAAAACAAATGAATTCATTAGAAGGGTGTTTGGTAAATATTAAAATCAGATTAAAATTGAAAATATAGTCGTTATTGTTGACTTTTATTAGACGGGTGAGACCCAATAACGATCATATTTTCAATTTTAATTGGATTTTAAGCGTACCAAACAGACTCTAGGTATATTAGCTAGCATTAATGTAGCTGCTCGTGAAAGCTACTTGTTCTTCTCAAAATTTGTGGCAAATTGGAAAAAAAAAATTGCTTCATTTTTGCTTGAGAGTGTAATAGACAATTTAATACTAAATTTGATCATTTGCGAAAGTTATCAGAATTAGACACTTTTCAATTGACAATTTTTGTAAATTCCCCTATTTTTAAACATTACAAGGAAAGTGGGAGTCCTCGTCGTTAGAAGCCATCTGCAGAAGCACAATTCCTCGTCAGATCCGTCCTTCCTGTTGGGTCCCATTCATATCACCGGCTTCCAACTGTGCAGACCTTATTCTCAGTTTCTCAGACATATACACTCATCAATACAATATATTAGAGAGAGAGAGAGAGAGAGAGAGAGAGCGTGGTAGGTTTTGCGATTTACTTATTAGAGGACAGAAGGAAGTGTGGGTGGACTCAAAAACAAGAAACAAAGAGAAAAAAAAAAAAAAAATGGATTTTTGATGGTCTTTAATGTGAATACTGAAGTCTGAAAACCCCTTTAGATTTTCTGCAAATAAGGTAAACTTATTTTACGATTTCCATTTTTTTTTTTTGTCACTTTCTGAAATCTGGGCTCTTTCTCTCTCTTTAATAGTTAAAAACTTTCAAACTTCCCAGCATTGAAAATTTCATTTTCTTATGATTTTCCCTGTATTTAGGTAATGTGACTAAGCACTTGCACATATACATACACCTGTTTATATTAGTGTTTGAATATATATATATTTTTTTTTACAGGTTCAAAAGGTTTGTGGGCACTACTCAGAGTTCTGGTTGTTTTGAAAATAAGGATTTTGGGTAGATAATAATTGCTTTGAAGAAGTGGGTTTTGCTGGGTTTGAAGAGAAAATGATTGAATCTTTGTATCTAAAATCTTGGTTTTGATTAAGTAAGTTCTTCAGATCTGATTGTTGTCAAAATTGGTTTATTGTATTGATTGGGATTGTGCCATTTATTTAAGAAAGTTTTTGGAATTTTTAAGTTTATTTAAGATCTAAAATGCTTTGAGTTTCAAGATTTTAAATGCTCTCATTAGATCTTTTTAGATATATTTCGGGATTAAGCATCTTTCTCATTGTATGATTTCGATTTCTAATGCTTTAAGATGGATCCTAGTCCTAGAGGAATAAAGTTAAAAAAAATTCTTATTTTAAGTGCTTTATTCATATAATTGTCTCTGAAAGCTCTTGTAAAATTTAATCATGAGTTCTCTGCTTATGTAATATTACGTGGATATATTTTTTGGAATAATACTTTAGTTTGTCATCGTTAAATCTTCTTTTTATTGATAATCTGTCTCAGAATAATGTTGCGGCTTATTGATTTCCAAAATTATGCTGTTCTTGATTTTCATATTACTCTTCCCCCCCCACCCGGTAAGAGTTCGATTCGATTCTTTGTTGGTCTGGCACTGCAATGCTGCAACTTTCAACCCTTGCGACTTAAAAAGTACATGCTTTGTAAGTAGTATAAAACTGTAAGAGTTTAAACTTCTTTTTCTTATTTAATACTGCCCAGTTCTATCTAATAAAATTATAAGTAATTTCAGTTACATTTTAGTTCAAATAATGATGTACTCATTTGAAGGTCCTAAATTCATTTCTCTCCATTTCAGATGTGCTTTCCTTTTCAAGAATGCATGGGGATTTTAGCTTACGCGGAATCAAGCGAGGGTAAATATGGATCTTCAGGCAGACAGTTCTAGATTTGGGTCTTTGCCCAATACGACATTGAGGAATCTCTCATCGTCCTCTTCCACATTCTTTTCAGCAAATCAATCGCCCTTCTTCTCCCCAAGATCACCAACGGGTCAGTTATCAACACATTCGAACAATCCATGTCATGGTGCTAGTACAAATACGTGTTTGGCGACTCCAGAACCGGAATCTTTAACAAACAACAGATTTGCCTCAAATGATGTTTGTCCCGTTTCAGCAGCTTGTACCTCAAATGATACCCGGAAGGTAGATCTTGTTTCTGCTTCAACATGCATATCAAATAGTCCTTTATCGAGCTATAGTATTGGTCGTGATGGTTTCACAGGAAATAGGGGTAAGAGCAAAAAGATTGGGAGATTGGTTGAAACTATGGTTCCTCCAACTTCTTTTTCTTCTAATAGACTCAGGAGTTGCGACGTGTACATAGGCTTCCATGGCCACAAACCTTTATTGCTTAAGTTTACTAATTGGCTTCGGGCAGAGTTAGAAGTTCAAGGGTTAAGTTGTTTTGTATCGGACAGAGCTCGGTGTAGGAATTCGAGAAAGCACAGCATTGTTGAGAAGGCAATGGATGGTAGTACATTTGGGGTTGTTATCTTGACGAGAAAGTCGTTCAGAAATCCGTACACTATTGAAGAGCTCCGGTTCTTCTCGAGCAAGAAGAATTTGGTTCCTGTATACTTTGATTTGGGTCCAGATGACTGCCTTGTGAGAGATATAATTGAGAAAAGGGGAGAGCTGTGGGAAAAACATGGCGGTGAACTGTGGCTGCTTTATGGAGGACTCGAGAAAGAATGGAAAGATGCCGTGAGCGCCCTTTCTCGTGTTGATGAGTGGAAACTAGAGGCCCACGAAGGAAAATGGAGGGACTGTATATTGAGAGCTGTCACTCTTTTGGCATTCAGGTTAGGAAGGAGAAGTATTGTTGATAGAGTAACTAAGTGGAGAGAGAGGGCTGAACAAGAGGAGTTCCCTTTCCCTCGAAATGAGAATTTCATTGGTCGGAAAAAGGAGTTATCTGAGCTGGAATTCATGCTTTTTGGCGATGTCAGTGGAGATGCAGAGAGAGACTATTTTGAACTCAAGGCCAAACCGAAACGAAAGAACTTGATGATTGGTTGGAGTAGGAGTAATTCAATGGATGACAAGCAAAGGGACAGATACACTGAAAGTAGCAAGAGAAAGGGGAAAGAACCAATTGTATGGAAGGAATCGGAGAAGGAAATTGAAATGCAAAGCACTCAATTTTCTCAACATGCACCAAAGCTAAAGAGCACTGGAAAGCACGGAAGGAGATTGAGATCGACGAAAGTTTTGTACGGCAAGGGAATTGCTTGTGTGTCAGGAGACTCGGGCATTGGGAAGACAGAGCTACTTCTTGAGTTTGCTTACAGATTCCATCAGAGGTACAAAATGGTTCTATGGATAGGAGGGGAAAGCAGATACATTCGGCAGAATTATTTAAATCTGTGGTCATTCTTAGAAGTCGACGTAGGGGTGGATAATTGCATGGAAAAGAGCCGGACAAAGAGCTTTGAAGAACAAGAAGAGGCAGCCATAGCCAGAGTTCGAAAGGAGCTCATGAGAAACATTCCTTTCCTTGTGGTGATCGATAATCTAGAGAGTGAGAAGGACTGGTGGGACCACAAACTCATAATGGATCTACTTCCCCGGTTTGGTGGGGAAACCCACGTTATTATATCCACACGCCTCTCTCGTGTAATGAACCTCGAGCCATTGAGACTTTCTTACCTGTCAGAGGTAGAGGCAATGTCTTTAATGCAGGGATGCGTTAAGGATCTCTCAATTACAGAAATCGATGCACTGCGGGCCATCGAGGATAAACTTGGGAGGTTAACTCTTGGACTTGCTATTGTGGGAGCAATATTGTCCGAGCTTCCTATAAATCCGAGCAGGCTATTGGATACCATAAATCGGATATTGTCAAGGGACACGACAAGGAATGGAAGGGAAAGTCACTTACTGCGGAGGAATAATTTCCTTTCGCAACTCTTTGAGGTTTGTTTTTCCATATTTGACCATGCAGATGGACCGAGGAGTTTGGCGACTAGAATGGTCCTGGCAAGTGGTTGGTTTGCACCTGCTCCGATTCCGGTATCTGTTTTAGCATTGGCAGCTCATAAAATACCTGAGAAACACCAACGACACCGGTTATGGAAAAAGATTCTGCGTTCCTTAACTTGTGGCTTCACATCATCATACGCTCGAAGATCAGAAGCCGAAGCATCTTCATTATTAATAAGATTTAATATTGGACGAACTTGTACTAAGGAAGGTTATATTCACTTCAACCAGCTTGTCAAACTTTATGCAAAGAAGAGAGGAATCACTGGAGTTGCTCAAGCCATGGCACGTGCTGTCATTAGTCGAGGGTCAATATCTCTTCACTCTGAACACATATGGGCAGCATGTTTCTTGCTTTTCGGATTCGGAAAAGACCCTGTAGTAGTCGAGCTTAAGGTGTCTGAATTATTGTTTCTTGTGAAAGAAGTAATCTTGCCACTTGGTATTAGGACATTTGTTACCTTCTCAAGATGCAGCGTGGCTTTAGAACTCCTTCGACTCTGTACAGATGCATTAGAAGCCGCAGACCAAGCATTTGTTACCCCAGTCGAGAAATGGTTGGATAAGTCACTTTGTTGGAAGCCTATTCAAACCAGTGCCCAACTGAATCCGTACCTTTGGCAGGACCTCGCATTGGCACGAGCTACTGTGTTGGAAGTCCGGGCTAAGCTAATGCTACGAGGGGGTCAGTTCGATATAGGGGACGATCTCATTAGGAAGGCTATTTTTATTAGAACTTCAATATGTGGTGAAAATCATCCCGACACGATATCTGCTCGGGAAACACTTAGTAAAATTACGAGACTCTTTGCTAATGTTCAAAGTCATACATCACCATAGATTTTAAATTTCTTGTAAACAGTTCTATAGAATATTTAATAATCTTCTCTGAGAAAATCTTTATACTATATTAACATCATAAATATGCTTTATCTATTCTAGAATTTATTTTTTAAATGGTTAATCCATTTGTACATAATGGATTACCTCCTCTCACATAATGCACAGGGCAACGTATGTTTAAAAATTCTGACAATGTGATCCTCATTCCCATTGTGAGTAGCAGGTAAAAAAATTCGATATGTGTAGCATGATCCGTAAAGATATTTGCTGTGGTACCCTTTTTTTTAAATGACAATTATACAAAACGGCTTCCCTTTAAAACTGATTTATAGAAAGGAACTCAAGAAGTCACAAGTCACGAACTAAGCTTGATTTAATGATAGGCGATATAATTAGAGGCAGAGCTGCTACATGTTGAAACCATTCCAAGGAATTCGCACGTTATTTGTTGTGTATGTTGTATAGAATGCAATTCGATTCATTGCACGTCAATACTATAGTTCTCTTGTGAATTTCCAAAATTTGGCAGAATACAGCTCTCGTGGAACAATGGTTCATTTCAAATTTCTAAGCACCAAGTACAAATTTCTAGATGGTATCCACATATGAAGACTAATTGTGCGACAATAATAAAAAAAATGTTGTAAACCAACTTGCTCATCATGCATTAGGTTGGGGGATTTACCGACAATAAAACACAAACTAGGGGGCAAAGAAGAGTGAATATATATAGGCGGTGCCCAACAATTTCAACACAAAACTGGTATCCCAAAAAACAAAACAAAAGAATTTTGTACAAATATAATGAACTATGTATACACAATCTTGGGCAAAAATTGCATTGGTCTATCGACACGAAATTGGAATCCAAATACTAGATTTTTTTACAAATATAATGACCATGCACAAGCTTGAGGCAAAAAAGGCATTAGAAATCATCACTACCAAATATAAGGAAAAGAATAAAAGTGTCTCCAAAGACAAATTAACAAACCTATAGTTTCTTCAATGCATTTAAACCTTCACATGCTCCAAATGCAAAAGCTAAAACCCGAATTGCTCTATTTCAGCGGCTACACATCAATAGGAGGACTGAATACTGTTTCCTGCATTGAAGAAAACAATATCTTCACAGTACTGTCGAGGTAATGAACAGCGTTATTTTGAACAAAAGATCAGCTAAAGAAAAACAGGACTTGAAAACTTTTCGCAAACCTGATCACACATGGGACAAGTATCACTTCTTTCCATCCACTCGAGAATACAAGCAAGGTGAAAATGATGATCACATTTTGTGATGAGTTTTGGATTTTCTGCATCATATTCTGTAGGGAGAGAGAAAAAGTTAAGATTTACTTCTTCAAGTCCAAACACAAGTTAACACAACAGTGTATATCAGGAGTTGAAAAAGAGTAACTGATTCTAATCACCTTCAAGACAGATGGGACAAACATCCTCCTCGTCCAGTGGAGATGAAACGAGAGGTTCACTAGACTTCTTAAGATCATCTTCATTTTTCACTTCTTCTGACGCTTTCAGTTCAATACTAAATTGCACCTTCTCGTCAAAGTCTGTACTTTTTACTTTTGTGTCCAAAGTGCTGCCAGAGTTTGTTTCCTCAAAAGATTCTGTATTTGTGGTCTCCACAGCCGGCTCACTCTTGCTTCCAGAACTTTCTCGATCCCGTGATGTAGTATGAGGGCGTGCTACATGTGTTTCATAAGGTATTGGTGCAGGAGGCGGCCTATAAGTGTCCAGGACCGAGGTATCTAGATTGGTATCAACCAAAAGCCCTGTAGAGAGAGCAGAAACTGTTTCACGGTGAGATGACAGTGGTTCATGCACCTCTGACACTCTTGGATACTGCAAAACAAGTGGCATTTCCATAAAGGAAATCAGACGATTTTGGTGAAGAACAGTTTGTTAGGAGTATCAGCATAGATTACTTTTTATCACGATGGTATGCATAGAAAACTCATTCCAAAAAAGGGTAACACTGGACTTACTCTTTTCACTACATTTTATAAGCACGTGCACACACACACACACA
>CAIGRH010285353.1:0-15217 GCA_903798295.1 Fraxinus nigra
TGTGACCATTACTCACAAACTGTGACTTTATTATCATTATTTAATAAATATTTTTAATTAATTAAATTCATACCTGATTTTTGAATTTTCAAACTATTTACCTTACTTTTGAATTGAGGTAAAGAATATACCTTAAATATGAATTTTTCCCTTTCAAATTTAAGGAGCAGAGATATCCATCTTCTTCTTGGTCGGAAGGTAATTTGAGGAAATTGGAGCTTGATCGGACGGTGGGTAGGAAATGGTGGTTAAAATAATGATTAAGGTTAAAATAATGATTAAGATTAAAATTAGGTACGACGGTGAGGATTTTCAGATGAATAATTGCATTTTTTCCTTGTTTGGCGAGCTTTAACGGAATTAAAGCTCGCCGTTAATTCTCGCCCTTGGGATTTTCAGGATTATTGACAAAATTTAATTTTCTAAGCTTTCCTGGTTTGAAGAATAGAAATATGAGAGCCCTATTTTGTAAATCTGGCTTCTTTATCTTTGGTGGTTTGTTTATGGGGCTGTAGTGTTTCTGATTCTAAGGTATAAAATTGAAGGTCGGGCATTTAGAATAGTGGAAATAAACAACTGCTAACACTTTCTGCAATGGAAAAGTTGCTGTTTTTTATGTTACAGAGCTTCATGTATATTTTCAGGTTTAAATCTCTTTCAAATTGTTACTGAGAATTCATGCAAATAGGATTGTGGATTGAACTTCTAACCATTTTTAATTATGCATATCTATCTACCAATTATTAAAAGACCCACCAATATATATTGAATAATTTTCAATATTATTTAATTAAATATTAATAAACAACTTCAATCTTACGATCGTTGACTGTCGACGGTCAACAGTCAACGTCCGCTAGGCTAAAGTTTTGTGCTAGCGCCAACTTATTAACGATAGAATTATGATCAACAAATTTCTCTTACTTAGTCAAGGGTTTCTCCTCCTAAACTCACTGTTGTTGATTCTTAAACTTAAGCAAAAGGAGAAATGACTATTTGAGAGGAAGATATTTAAAATTGCATGCATTTCTCCTCTTAGATGGGAGTATTTATAGATTTCCTTAGAGGTTTTGGTTCATTTTAGAAGATGACAGATGGCTATCATTTAGTAAAGAGCTGATAACTAATTCTTATTATGTATTCACGTCTTACTTGAAGGTTTAGAAGTCATGCTTTTTAGATTTGCCCACATGTATTAAAGTAACGATTTTCCCGCCATAGTCAAGGATGGTCGCCTTACCTTCTTTGCGAGCCATCTTTGCTTTAGTTGTTTCGGACTTTCAGGCTTTACCTAGGAATACATTCGCAGGACGGACTTCTTTATTGATATATACAAATAGTCCAAAAGTTTGATTTTATTATTCATATCAAATCTAGTACTTGTTTATTTAAACTGCGAACCTATAGATGGCCTTATTTGAGCATATCTCTCTTTGTTTGTTGCGGACGATGTTTGCATGTGTTGAGGAGTCATGTCATGGTAATAGTCATTTCCTTCGCATGCTAATGGGTCTGTTCGTGTATTTCTATGTTGGTGGCCCACGTATTCAAAATATTGATCAAGTACCTCTTTGTATTCAACTATTATGATTGTTCAAGATAATTTGAACGAACTTCATTGTTTCTAGCGTGATTCAGTGCTTTATGCTTTCCTTTAAAAACTTATAAATATGTCATTCTTTTTGAAATTATCGTCTACCTCACATCATGTGAACCTTACCACTATTTCTTCCTTATTTTTAACTCTCAACTCTATATCCTTACTACTCAAGGAGTCCATGACAATTTCACGAGTTAAGATGTCTCTCCCGTACTTAATAGCAATTTTTACATATTTATAAGCATCACAAATAACAATCAACAAAATAAAAGCTTGATTTTGTTCAGGCACATTTTCGCCACTATTTATAATATCTTGAACCAATTTATTAAATATATCCACTATTTATGAGCTAGTTTTGAAATTGAAAAAACTCCCAAGTAGAAAAAGTAAGTTTGGAGTAGATTTTAACAAATAAAGATCTCAAACATCTTTTAAAACTTGTGTAGAATCGTGTTTAGCGACTTTTCTCAAAACAACATAAAAAAGATATAATAAAATAATAGAATTATAAGCCAATTCATCATATTCCCCTCTTCTCATTTTCAGTTAATGTTATAAAAAATTGTAATCAATATCTTTAGAAACTTTTTGTTGAACAAGAACACATTTCATCTTTTGTTGTCAAATCAAAAAATCACCTTTGCCATTAAAAATCTCCAACTCAAAATGTATCGTCATTTTATCAAAAAATATACAAAACATAAAATGGAACCAAACAAATGACCTCAAGCAAAATATAAGCACACATCACAAAGAATAGCCAATCAAACTTTCATAAGGTCACAGAGGTTCGTAACAAGTAAAAATATGGCAATGATTTCAACAACAAATCTAAAGCTAAGCTTATGTAGAATTTAATATATCAAATTCACGTTGAATTCGAAGACCGAATTAGCATATAATGTTTTAGTTCTAGCAACTGGCAATGCTTATCCCACACGATAATCCCAAAACTAATGTTCACCCACATGATGACTTTTAATGCGAAAAGTAAATGTCTACCCCATACGATAGCCTTAATTGCAACAATAGAAAGAAAGAACATGATGTCAAGTGAACCAATCTGTCAATCCAAAAATAAAGGAGAAATGCGAAATTTTTCAACTTTCGGGGGCAAAACTGTCCACATTTAGTGTAATGAATGGAATAGAAAAGTAGCACCATCAATAGGTTTGAAATATGACCAGGAACAATTTGTCTTTAAGGATCATCACCGGAAGTGTACTCGTGCCCTCATGCACCGTCAACAACTCTGTGCATTGGCTTTACGCTTTGTTGTGCAGATGGTCCATGTGTCGCATGTGCCAGATTGTCTATGTGTCGAACGAGTTGGCCAAACATTTTCATCTTGTTGTTTGAAGCAAGAAGATGATCTTCGTTCACTCAGACGATGCTTAGTTTGGTTTGAAAATGGACTAACAGCCTCAGGTTGAAGCTTTTCAATAGTTTTTTTTCACCTAGCCGAAAAATATTTTCGGATCTACTTCTAGGTGGTTTTCCCATGCCAAGAACACTAATGACTTTCTCTGATACAAATTGTTGAGTAATTTACACCACCAAGAGTTCCAAATGTATAAAATACAACACCATAGTGACTATTATTGATATTGGATTGACACTTTTGTTGTTATTAGACCAATATTTTGTTGTAATTATTCCTAGCTTAAGTTATATATATAAATTCAAGCATAGTATGGTCTTGCAAAAGGTTAAGTAAGCTGTCAAACAATATCAAGTGGTAGTAGGTAAAAAGTTGTTGGCTAGAAACATTTTGTGATGTATGAATGATTGCTATATAATCCAGCTGTGTATGCATTTCAAATTTGAATGAAAAATTTTAGTTTTTCTTCCTATTTGTTTTTATATTCCTTCAGTGGTATCAGAGCCATATCTGATCTTAGAAAAAGCTGCTAGGCGGGATTGTTTCGAGAGAAAACTAGAAAACAACCCTTCACTAAAACAACTGAGTGATTTGTAAGTGTGTGTAATGGCTTCTAGTGGTTATGGGAAATCACTAAACGGGAACAAAACTTCCACTTAGAGCAAATCCTACAATTGCTCAACTGAAGCACCATAGTGAGGAAGTTGCAAAGAAGTTCAAAGCCCTTTATTGCATTCAGTCTACTATTTCTGATGCAATCTTTACCAGGATAATAACCTATGAGACTACTAAAGAGGCCTGGGATAGGTTAAAAGAGGAATTTCGAGGTAATGAAAGGATGCAAGTTCTAAATTTAAGAAGGGAGTTTGAAACTTTGAAGATGAAGGAATCAGGAACTGTAAAGGAGTTTGCTGATAGGCTGATGAAAGTGGTAAATCAAATAAGGTTGTTGGGGAATGATTTACCAGGCAAGATGGTTGTAGAGAAGGTTTTGATAAGTTTACCTGAAAAATCTTGAGGCAAAAATTTTCTCTCTTAAAGACTCAAGAGACCTATCCAGCATTACCTTGTCTGAGCTTGTTAATGCACTTCAAGCTACTGAACAGAGATGGCTCTTCAAGTAGGAAGAACAAGTTGAAAGAGCTTTATTTTTCAAAGGAAAACATAAAGCTCAAATGAGTTTTGGTATGAAGAAGCAACAAAATGAGAAGAAGGAAATTGAGGACAATAAAAGTACAGGTAAATGTGGAAAATATCCTCCTTGTCCTCATTGAAAAAATAAGGGACACCCTCCAAGATGGTGTTGGTACAGGCTTGGAGTTCAATGCAGAACTTGTAAACAATTTGGACATGTAGAGAAAGTATGTAAAAATTAAAAGAAGAAGAAGGACCCGCAGCAAACTAAGGTTGCAAAAAATCAACAGCAATAGTAGGATGAGCATTTATTTTCTGCCATAAATTTCAAAGTTAGCAGCAAAGTTGAAATTTGGTTGCTAGACAATGGATGTACTCATCATATGACTTCAAACTCAAGTATTTTTGTTGAACTAAACGGTGTATACAAATCAAAAGTAAAGGTTGGAAATGGAGAATATGTAGAAGTGAAAGGAATTGGAACAGCTTCTGTACAGACACCAATAGGTACCAAATACATTTCAAATGTACTTTATGTGTTTGATATAGATCAAAATATGGTTAGTGTAGGCCAATTGATTGAGAAAAATTGTACCTTGATATTTAAAGATAGTGGCTGCACTATACTAGATGCAAGTAATCTTGAGTTTATGACAGTTCAGATGAAACATAGAAGCTTTCCTTTGGAATGGTAAAAAGTAACCTCTCATGCTCTTTCCAGTACTGTGATTGAATCTGTTCTATGACACAAACGTTTTGGACATGCAAATTTAACTTCACTCAAGCACTTGAATAAACTGGAACTTGTAGAGAATATGCCAAAAATATATGATGATGCTTGTGTATGTGATGTTTGTCAATTGGGAAAGCAAACAAGGCTGCCATTTCCTAAAAATCAGTCAAGAAAAGCTTCAAACAAACTGGAATTAATCCATTCAGATGTGTGTGGTCCAATGAGAACGCTTACCTTAAATGGCAGCAGATACTTTGTTCTTTTTATAGATGATTTAACAAGGGTGTGTTGAGTTTATTTTCTGAAAATGAAATATGAAGTATCTGTTGTGCTTCAAAAGTTTAAAAATCTTGTGGAAAATGAAAGTGACTGTAGGATTCAGGCTATAAGAACTGATAATTGCACTGAATATACTTGCAATCTATTTGACAGATTCTGTGATGATGTGCGAATCAAACACCAACTGACCATTCCATATTCACCTCAGCAAATGGAATATGTGAAAGGAAGCATATGACAGTAATGGAGATGGCAAGATGTTTGATGATAGAGAAGAAAGTACCAAAGGAATTTTCGGTTGAAACTGTGAACACAGCCATATATCTTCTTAACAGATTACCAACAAAAGATTTGAACAAGAAAACTTCTTATGAAGCTTGGTATGGAGTAAAGCCTGATGTGGCACATCCAAAAGTGTTTGGTAACATCTGTTACACTTACATTTTTTATGCAAAAAGGGATAAGTTGAGTCAAAAGGTAGATGTTAGTGTCTTGGTTGGTTATTGTGGTAATGCTAAGGGATATAGAGTGTATAATCCACAAACCAAAAAGATGATATCTAGCAGGGATATCAAGATTGATTAGAAATCTTCATGGAATTGTGAATCAAGTACTATGAATAGATTGCAAACTCAAAGACCGGTTCCACAAGAAGAGGATGTTATTATCAATGGAGATGAAGCTGAAGCTGATAGTGAATCAGACTCAGAAAATGAAGTGATTAAAACCAGATCACTTGAAGATATATATGCCAGCTATAATTCAGCTATGTTGGAGCCTTCAAACTTTATTGTAGCTGTTAGTTCACAAGGCTGGATAGCTGCAATGAAGGAGGAGTTGAAAATGATTGAAAGCAATGAAACTTGGGTGCTAGTTGACAGACTAAAAAACAAGAATGTGATTGGAGTTAAATGGGTGTATAGAACCAAGATGAATCATGATAGTTCAATCAACAAACTCAAAGCTAGATTGGTTGTGAAAGGTTATGCACTACAATATGGTAATGATTTCACAGATACATTTGCTCCCGTGGTCAGATTTGAACAATAAGAGTGTTGTTTGCCATAGCTGCTCAAAAAGGCTGGAAAATATATCAATTGGATGTAAAGTCATATTTCCAATACTTAAATGAAGAAATTTTCATTGAGCAACTAGAAGGTTTTCTTGTGGTTGGAAATGAGGATAAAGTGTATTTGCTAAGGAAAGCATTGTATGGATTGAAGTAGGCTCCAAGGGCCTGGTATAGCAGGATTGATGAATATTTGGGTAGTCTTGGTTTCATCAAGAGTATGAATGAGCAAACACTTTTACGTAAAGCAAGTGGATGAAGAAATGATCATTATATCCTTGCATGTTGATGATCTTTTGGTCATAGGCAGTATTAGTGCACTGATTGAAAACGTGAAAGAAGAATTGTAGAAAGTATTTGAGATGACAGATTTGGTTGAAATGAAATATTTCCTTGGAATGGAGATTGAACAATCACAAGAAGGAATCTTTGTTTGCCAAAGAAGATATGCTAAGGAAGTGTTGAGGAAGTTTAATATGGAAAATTGTAAGCCAGTAAGCACTCATTTGGTTCGGAATTTGAAACTAATGAAAGAAGATGGAGCCAAGAGGATTATGAAAGAATCTATAGAAGTCTGGTTGGATGCTTTCTTTATCTAACTGCAACAAGGTCCAACGTCATGTTTGCTGCAAATATATTATCCAGATTCTGACAAAAACCAAGTGAAATTCATTTTCAAGTTGCTAAAAGGGTTCTGAGATACATAAAGGGAATTGAGGAGCTGGAAATCAGGTTTAGAAAGCCAGAGACTCTGTTTCAGTTTTACTAATAGTGATTGGGCTGGATCTCTTGAAGACATGAAGAGCACCTCTGGCTATGTGTTTTATGTTGGCTCAAGCATTGTTTGCTGGGATTTTGTGAAGCAAAAAACTCTAGCTCAATCAACAGCAAAAGCAGAGTATACAACTACATCTGAAGCGACAAACCAAGCAATTTGGCTGAGAAATGTGTTGGAAGTTGAAGCAACAATTATCCATTTTGATAACCAATTTGCCGTTGCTATGGTAAAGAATCCGGTGTTTCATGGAAGAACAAAACACATCAAAATTAAATATCACTCAATCAGGGAAGCACAAGAAAGGAAGGAAGTGGAACTGGTGAATTGCAATTCAGAGGATCAATGTGCTGATATCCTAACAAAAGCTTTGCCTAAAGGAAGGTTTGAAACATTAAGGAAATGCCTTGGTATTTCTAGCAAAAGTGTAAAGGAGGAATATTGATATTAGATTGACACTTTTGTTGTTATTAGACCAATATTTTGTTGTACTTATTCCTAGCTTAAGTTATATATTTAAAGTCAAGCATAGTATGGTCTTGCAAAAGGTTAAGTAAGCTGTCAAACAATGTCAAGTGGTAGTAGGTAAAGAGTTGTTGCCTAGAAACATTTTGTGATTTATGAGTGATTGCTATATAATCCAACACTGTATGCATTTCAAATTTGAATGAAAAAGTTTAGTTTTTCTTCCTCTTTGTTTTTATATTCCTTCAACTATAAAGATTTAGGGCTCTGTTTCCACACCACAAAAAGTTACTCCAAACCTTAACCTCAACCTTTTAATCCACTAAGGTTGCCCAAAAAAGCCCAAAAAAATTTAGCCTACAAAGTGCAGAGGATCTCACAAAGAGAATGAAGGTGACAGCTTACAAATAGGAGAAGAAAGAAGAGGACGGCTGCCTCTTGCTCTCTTGCGACACCTTACATCACAAAATGAAAAGTCAACACATATAAACACAACAAATGGGTTGAAGCCTTTAATGGGCAATCACATATAGTGGACCATGAGCAATTAAACATTAAAACAAAATTGCTTCGAAAATGGTGACAAATACTTGTGTGACTACATATTTGTTCATTATTTTAAAGTATACTAACATAACTTTTGAACGAAGACTATGATCAGGGACAATTTGTACTAATCAATGAATGATCGAGAAAAAGAATGCTAAAAAAAAGAGTTGTTAACCAAACACTATTATGACCATGAATTTACATTTACAGAGTCAAAAAGGGGGATTACTCCAAGTAATCAGTAAATTTATCAACCTGTATGAAAATGTATAACTAGTGTCTCAACATTCTACATTTGACTAATCCCGAGCTAATATCCAAAGGAGTTTGATTCAAACCATTCCTCTCAACAAGTGAGGTCTAAGTTTATTAACATCAGATTGTTGAACTGGTTTCAGGAAGAATTCTTCTGCTCCGTTCTCTAAGCAACTGTTAATCCTCGATGGAACATTTTCTGATGACATTATCACAACTGGGACGTTCTTTAATGACTTAGATTCCTTGATCTTTTTCAGGAGATCATAACCAGTAACTCCGGGCATACTGTAATCTGTAATAATTAAATTAACCCTGTCATGATGATTTCGTGTCATAGAAGTAGAGGTAGAATCAATGCTTCCATTGTCATCATCATCCAGCAGCCCCAGAAACTCAAGAGCCTTTACTCCAGAATCCACAATAGTAACTGCAGTTAATAATCAAACCCGTCACAAAAAATCCAGTTTATTATAATCATAAAGTCAAAAGTACAAATCAAAAATTGAAAGGAAATGTTCAATAGAATAAATCGGTATATTTGGATTTACCTTGATAAGAAGAAGTCTTGAGGAGTCTTTCAATCAACTTTCTGTCAATGATGCTATCATCAACTGCTAATACATGGAACTTTGTTTCTAAAGATACTCCAACCGTAGCCATTCTTTTGATCAGTGTATATTACAAATACAAAAACTGATCTAAATTAAACTGAGTGCAGAAGGAAGAACTAATTGAGAATACTGATGGGTGGTTTGTTTATATATATGAGGGTTTGACGAGATGGAAAGATACTGAAAGATATTGACAGTTGAGAAAGAGAGATCCCACCAGATATCAATCAGAATCTCCCATATCTCTAATGCTGAATTTTAAATATGAACATTATATATACTAAAATACTTACTATGGCTCTTTGGGTAGGCAAAGGCCTTATTGTTGTCCCTTCAACTTTTGTTTAAGTTATGCCTACCTGTTAACGCATCCTGCAAAATAAATTTTTATGTTATATTCCCAGTCATTTTTTTAAATTTTTTTATAGTTTTTGAACAAGTTCAATAAGTTCGAATGTATTGAATTAGTCATACAACTTAATAAATTTTGTCGCAAACCTTATATTAGATTCCATCCAGTTTTATCTAAGTCAACATACGGATAATTACTCTTTGTAGTTATGAGATTTTCCCCCTTTCTTGTGACGAACTTCAAACCAAATCATAAATATTTTGTTAGCTAAAAATTAAGAAAATCAAATTTTGTGATGAGATATCAGAATGATTTTAAATTACATCGAATAATTTGCATCAAATATACAACGAAAAATTCGTATATAATAAAGGAAAGACAATATTCCACAAGTTGACAAATCAAGCCATTATATGTTTAATAATATTGACTATTGTGGTTGACTCAGAGTTCTGGAAATTCTCAACTACATTCCAAATATATTTTTGCATTTTACCATATACAAATACACTAGTCAAATCTTAAGTAATTGTGAAAATATTTATATAAAGAATTGTTAGGTAAGTTATATTACACAAAAACAAGGAACAAGTTATTTGATCTTGGAATTTCATCTTATCCATAAGAACCTCTCAAACTCATATATATTGATTAATACATTTAAATAATGTGAGATTTACCTCGCCCTCATAAGATGGTGACTCGTATTAACCTGTATTCGTTGGTTAATACTTTTACTTTGTAAACAATGTGAATTTACCTCGTCTTCATAAAATAGTGACTCATTTGAGAATACCAATTTCGAAATTCAAATGCTCGTTAGCTTTAGATTAATTAAATTGCTCATTTAAGCTTGTTGTCTCTGATGCCATATAGGGTCTTAGGTTTCGTTTTACAATGTCAAATCATGTTAAGACTTTTATATGTTGTTTAAGACTTTTATATTTAATAGATGTAATTCATCACTTAACATAAATATGTTACATCCATACTTTAATCCTTTTGAATCATGTCTAGTTAAGTATAGCTAATATTTGATAAAATACTACGAAGTATGCAACGGATTCATGCACATCTGTTCTTAAAAATAATGTATCGCCACAAACAATTTTCAAAGTAACAGCAAGAGAAATGAACAAATACATAAGCCTATCGATGTGCCAAACGCAATCCTATCATGATTGCTTTTCACCTAAACACTGTTTGAGATTCTTGATTTATATTATTAATCATGCTATTAGGTAACGACTAATTAAGTTTAGCTCCAATATTGAGGTTCTAAATGAAAAAAAATGAGTTGGTTGTATCCCAGGTAAAAAATAGTGCGAGCCCTTAACGATACTCAAAAGACAACTTTTGACACTACATAAGAAGGAAAATGTTCATGTTAGAAATTGGTTTAAAAGATTGAAAATTTGGTTAAGTGTCAAAACCAAAATTGTAAAAGCGACTTTTATGTCAACTTCGACCAAATATTCGAATTTGGTCAGATGGTCAAATTACAAATGTAAATATACCAATTTGTTCTACTCGTCAAGTAGATTGTCGTGGTATGTTTGAGATCTCAAAACCAATTCTAGATGAATGAGAAATTGTAGTCCAAAGTTGGGAAGAAAATAGAGGAAATTGCCGGAATTTTGCCTAAGTGTGTTGCTTGCTTGATGCGAGTCTGTAGCTCGAGCGACAAAGTCACTGTTTTTATCACTCGAGCGAAGCGATGGCAACGGGCTAACGACAGTGAATGATACGGCTTTTGGCAAGAGTTGCTGAGTTTAGGTGGCACTTCATTCACAGCCCATCATCCTCTATATATAGGACCCATGGATGTCCATTAAGCATCCTATATTATATTTGCATTGAGCATTACATAAAAACTCTTGTAAATCACTTCTAAATTCATTCAAAACCGTTTTCTTCTTGATAGAGAAAAACTTCGTCGAACGTTTCACTGTAACTTGTGGATTGAAGTGTTTCTACCACAAGTTGAATCTATTGTATCTTGAGAGACAAGTACCGTGAACTGTGAGCACCGTTGCTGAGCAATTTTGTCTTAAGGAAAGAGTGAAAATCACTTGCTTCGAATTGTTCTTCTTCTTCTTCTTCTTTATTTATTGGCTGCCTTTTGTTTTCATTTGTAGTTTTTATAGTACATTTCCAATCACCTTGTTATATTGTTTAGTCACGCTCATGTGGATTAAACTTTTTTTTTTGTTTGTTCGATATACAACAACCCTTTCACCCGCACTTATATTTAGCCTGCGTCGCCAACAATCTTAACACAAGATTTTGCGTCTTTGTTATTTTTAATCTTTTCTCTTTATCTTTNGAGCAATTTTGTCTTAAGGAAAGAGTGAAAATCACTTGCTTCGAATTGTTCTTCTTCTTCTTCTTCTTTATTTATTGGCTGCCTTTTGTTTTCATTTGTAGTTTTTATAGTACATTTCCAATCACCTTGTTATATTGTTTAGTCACGCTCATGTGGATTAAACTTTTTTTTTTGTTTGTTCGATATACAACAACCCTTTCACCCGCACTTATATTTAGCCTGCGTCGCCAACAATCTTAACACAAGATTTTGCGTCTTTGTTATTTTTAATCTTTTCTCTTTATCTTTTGAAATACACATTCGTGTGATATTCCCATCTTTTGATTTATTTGCATTGAACTTCTATTTGTGCAACAGAAATGGCCACCATTGAGGCTACTTCAAGTCAAAATGGTTCAAACAATGTGGTTTCGTCATTGACTATACCACTTCAAAATACTACAATCCCGCATAGAGAAAAACCAAAAAAGTTTGAAGGCGTGGACTTCATGAGATGGCAACAAAAAATGTTATTCTATCTTACCACTCTAAATTTAGTAAAGTTTCTGAAAGAGTCTGCACCAACGGTATAAGGAGATAATAATCATGAATCGATTATTGCTTTGGATGCTGGAAGCAGTCGGACTTTCTGTGCAAAAACTGCATCCTAAACGGATTGGACAACACACTAAATAGAGTGTATAGTTCGAAGAACTCGGCCAAGGAACTGTGTGATTCTTTGGAGAAGAAATACAAGAGCGAGGATGTTGGAACTAAGAAGTTCATAGTAGGTAAATCTTTGGACTGCAAGATGGTGGATTCTAAAAGGGTGATTAGTCAAGTATAAGAATTCAAATTATGTTACATGACATCTACACCGAGAAGATGGAATTGAGCAAATCTCTCCAAGTTCCTACCATCATCAAAACGCTCCCTCCTATGTGGAGAGACTTCAAAGACTACATCAACTATAAACGCAAGGAAATGAACTTGGAAAAATTGATTATCCGCTTGAGGATTGAGGAAGATAATAGGAAAACTGATAAAAGGCCTATTGTCCAACTTGGAGTAAACTTTGTTGAAGCCAACTTGAAAGTTGTCAACAAGAAGTGAAAGTTCTCCGGTGAGGCACCGCGAAGAGACAACTCCAAGAAGGCCAAAAAGTTCAAATGGAACTGCTACAACTGTAGAAAGATCGAACATCGCTCAAATGAATGTCAAAAACCAAAGAAGAATGTACATGCTATATGGTTCAAAAAGACACCCTTTTTCTGAAGAGACGTAAGAGATGAATTTATCCGCAATTGTTTCCGACTGCAACCTCGTTGGAAACTCAAGGAAATGGTAGGTTGACACTGGTGCTACCCATCATGTGTGTGTAGATAAGGCGATTTCTCAAATTATCAAAAATTGGATGGAGAATAGCTCTTCAAGGGGAACTCTACAAGTTCCAAAGTTGAAGGACAAGGAAATGTCACTTTAAAGATTACATCCGACAAAGAACTCATCATCAACAACATCCTACATGTGCTGAACATACAAAAGAATCTAGTGTTCGGATCTCTACTTAGTAAAAGTGGCTTTAAGCTTGTGTTTATATCCGATAAATTTGTACTCACTAAGAATGAAATGTATGTAGGAAAAATGATACATTTGTGATGGAATGTTCAAAATGTACGTTCCTACTGTTGTACCAAGGCAAAGCATTATGAATATAACTTTAAATTTCGTTTATATGCTTGAGTCGTCTTGTTTGTGGCATAGTCGATTAGGATATGTGAATTACAAATCTTTGCACAAACTTATGAATCAAAGTTTAATTTTGGTGTTTAAGTTTGATTATAATCATAAATGCAAAGTGTGTGTTGAAGCAAAATTGGCTAAAACACTGTTCCACTCGTTTCAAATGAACACTTCACCTTTAGAGCTAATACATAGCGAAATTTGTGATTTGAAATATGTTCAAACTAAAGGTGGTAAGAAATACTTTGTTACTTTCATTGATGATTATACAAAGTATTGTTATGTCTTTCTTTTAAGAAGTAAAAAAAGGCGTTGAATGCCTTTAAACACGATAAGGTGGAAGTTAAAACTCAACTTGGTAAACGAATCGTAGTGATAGAGAAGGTAAATACAGAGCACCGTTTGAAGAATTTTGTTCACAACATGGAATTATTCATCAAACAACAGCACCATACTCTCCTCAATCTAATGGTATTGCTGAACGCAAAAATCAAACTCTTAAGAAAATGATGAACGCCATGTTTTTGAGTTCGAGATTCTCTCAGAACCTGGGGGGGGGAAGCTATTTTAATGGCATAGTATTCTTAATAGGATACCCCTTAAGAAAATGGAAGAGACTCTGGATAGTAAACTTCATCTGAAGATACACAGCACATCATTAATATCAAGTTTTTGGATAGTAATATTAATTGCAATTGGTACTCTCGATATAGTAATCAAATATTGACAATAACTCCTGTCAAATAATAGACTCATATTTGGATTGATTTATTATTCACATGGAAACATTATAATTGTCACACATTCACCACCACAAGTGTGCATGCAATCCAACCAAATATTAACTTTCTTTTGGGTTGGCTAAGATCCGTATGAACAAGCACACACACAATTTTACGGCCAATTAGAACAAAATCAGAAACTTTGAGGGGCTTTAATTGCAAAGTTCAGACTTAAATGGCCCAAATTAATTAATTTTAAACCTCCAGTTGCTGAATTATTAAAACACATAACCTTAAGGCACAACTTGAATAAACTTTAAATTTTAGGGGCTGAAATATAAAAATTACGTAATTGCAACCCTAACCCTAATATTAATTGCAAGCAAGGACCTCAAAACTTCAAATTTGCAACCCAAGCCCCGCCCCCAAAACTTCCAAACTAAAACCCTAAAAAAATCCCCTCTTCCTTCTTCATCGGCATTGGCGCCAAGGCTTCATGTGGCTCAGGCGACGGCCCCTCTTCGCCTAGCAGCGATTGCTATGCCCCTGTTGTTGCAGCGACATTGCAGCGTTGCCGCCAACGTACGGCGCTAGTACCGACGGCGGAGGCTGTCGCTTTTGGTCCAGATTTCAAATTTTTTTGTATATTAACTAATCTGAAAATACTTTAGGTTAAACCTAAATTTAGAAAGAAAAACATGAATATAATACCAAATTCCATATAATAACATGATAGAAGATCCAATAACCCAAAATTTAAAATTATTAAAACCTCAATTTCTCAAAGATTCAACAATGGAGTGACTCTAATACCACTTGTTGGAATTGATAAGAAGATTAAATTTTCTATCAAACCCTTCATATGCATATAAATCATCCATGTTGTAATCAATGAAAATATTAAAAGCGGAAGCATACATTGATCCATGTGTCTGATTATTTGAATTATACGAGTTATGATCTTCTAATTGATACGTAGTCTCCTTATGAATTTTCTCCCTGATTATGGGGATACGGAGATATGAAAAATCACGTTCAATTGGAAACCATGACCCATGATATAATAATTGAATATGCAGTTATTATCTTTCGATTCTTATAAATTGACTTCTCATCAATTTAAAATAATTGTTCTGATCTCTACACTTTAATTCCATGACATTTAATACACATTAGTTCAAATAGCTTTAATGATCACTTTATTGATTAATCTTTAAAAATAGCACCACACATTTTAA